>VZTZ01042538.1:63985-80316 GCA_013400955.1 Drymodes brunneopygia
CCCCACACCTCGACTCTATGGAACCCTCCCCCCCCTCCCCGCTCTAAAAAAATTTGGCAGTTCTAACCCAGATCGTTCTTTTGAGTTTTGCTCCACAGACATTTCTCAGGCAGGTGCAACCTTCTGCGTGTGTCAGGAGCGTGCCCTGGCGTTGTCTGTCTGTCTGTCTGTCCGTGCAGCGGCTGCCGGGCTCTCCCTGCTGGGTGTGGCTGGACACTCGTGTGTGTGCGGGTGGTCGGGCGGCTGCGGCATTGCTGGGGGTGGCACCACCACCAAACTTTATTAGAGATCCGAACAACTACATTGGTTAATTCCTAGATCTATTTACACAGGGGTTGAGCTTGGCAGGGGGACTGGAGTACAGTTCGGAAATGCCCTCNTTTATTTTGGGAATGTCTACTTTGGGAGTCTGACAGGGGGACACGAGGAGGGGGTGGTTACATTTTACAGCATTGATGAAGGTGTGGCTCTGGTATACAATGACTTTGTCTTCGCATCAAACACTCGCTGTAAGAGCCGTGGCTGGGCAGCCTCCGCCACGGGGAGGGTCGGGCCAGCGCCCTCCTGCTCCTGCGGGCCCGGGCAGGGAAGGCCAGGCCGGCTCCTTCTCCCTGGGAAGGCTCCTGAGCCCAGAGCGGCGTGTGAAACTTTGGTTTGAGCCTGGCTCCTCGCCGCCTCTTCCCGTTGCAGAGCCGGAGGTGAGGGAACGCAGCTCGTTTTCCCAAGGATTTGAACAGTTCATCTTCCAGCCCAAAGAAGACGGGGGACAAACCCCTGACCCTGTAGATGCCCTGCCCTGCAGCGCCCGGGCTCAGAGGGGCCGTGTCCTCCCTGCGGTCGCTCCGCCCGCAGCCCCAGGACGCGCTGGGCTCCGGGGACTCGCTCTTCTCCTGGGAGCTGCTGATCGAACCCGCACTCTTTGGTATGCCAGGGCTAAACGCTTGGACTGGTGGCAGACATTTGGCACTCTGAGGTGTACTAGTTCCTGTTTTAGTCAGGTCTAAATAGCCTTGATCATCCAAGGGGTTAACGCTGGAGCCTATGCTTAAGCTAGTTCTGTCGGTGAAGGAATCCACTCGTCCTTCATAGCCTAAATCTGCAGGTGCTGAGCACTGGTGCTGGGGCCACGGCCTTTTGCAGTCTCCATGGTTCTCCTTGTCTTCCCCGTTGTCTTCCTGGCCACCTTGGAACGAGTTCTCTGTCCAGTCCGACTCCTCGCTGGCCGCGACCGCCGCGTTCATGTCCCTGAGAAACACCACAATGACCGTGATGTTGTCGCTGGAGCCGGCGTCCCGAGCAGATGCCACCAACTTGTGTGCTACCATGCTGCTGTCCCCGTTGTTCTCCTTCAGATGGTCAGCCACCACTTTGACTGCCTCATCGGGGTTCACTGTGTCGTAGAAGCCATCACAGGCCAGAATGAGGTAGTCTTCAGAGCCATCCAGCACCGTGGAGGCGGAGTCGGCGTCCCCACAGATGTATGGCTTGTGCTCGGCGTCCCCTATGGAAGAGCAGCAGAGAAACACAGCTGTGGGTTTGCAGCCACAGCTTCCAGCAGCCCTTTATTAACTCAGCATGGAGCCAGTGACTCTTACCCCAAGTTAAAGCAATTATTTGGAAATTATTCCCTCAGAGTGTAGGGGGAAAAATTGAGGTTGTTGCTCATAGGTCTATCTTCAGCTGTATTTCAAATTTCAATGACTAGAAAATTAAAATTTTATAGCTAAAAAGCAAAACAAGTCTGAAAAAGGAATGGAAACCCACTCACCAATAGCTCTGGAGACAGAGAGGCTCCCGTTCACCCTCCAGGCTCCAAACCAGACCACGCAGCCTCCCAGGGCCTCGATTCGCTTCTTCTCATCCTGAACAGCAACACAAGAGAGCTTTGGACAGAGCACTCAGAGCTGCATCACACACTCAACACTGCCATAAATATTTGGATTTTCCCAAAAACACAGCAGGCCCCATGAGACAAAGGGTTTGCACACAGATCCAAACAGAGCAGGATGAGTGGAACATGCACGGCTGCTCCGAGAGATCCTGGCATGGCATTGCTCCCCCAGAGCTGGTGCCTGGGGTGGGCACTGCCCAGGGCTGTTCAGACAGACCCTTCTCACCTCTCGGTCTGGTTTGTGGGGTTTCATCAGTTCCACAGCTTGGCCTCTCCTCACGAGCATGACCTGGGAGTCCCCCAGCCAAGCCACGTGCAGCATATTCCCTCGGATGAAAGTCACCACCCCAGTGGTTCCACAGCGCAGGCTCTGGAGAAAAACACATTTCCATTTCAAAGCATTTTCTTGCTGAACTCAGGGACAGAACACGTTGGAACTGCAGCACTGAGCCTATTCCCAGGGAGGAACAGGCAGTGCTTTCCCTGCAGCAATGGCTGCTCACAGCCCTCAGAGCCAACCTGGCTGAGCACGAATTTGCCCCTTGACATCCCTGGCATGGGACTCATCTGCCAGGAGCTGGGCACTGTTGGGGCTTCTCCTGCTACTGACAGGCACACCTGTGTGTTAGTGAGCCCAAGGACTGAGCCTGCTGAGCAGGTGGGTGTGGGAATGGCAGCAGCATCCTTTAGAGGAGCTGGATGCTGTGAGAAGCAGGAGCTGCCATTTTTATGGGATGTGAACAACGGGCAGAAAGCCACCAGTGGGGATCAGCTCATGGACAGCTCTGTGCTGACCCTGGTGCTTGGAGCTCCCTCTGCCTAAGGCAGGATTTACAGGATTTACAGGCTGGTGCTTTAGGAGCCCCTCACCTCCCTGGCTGCCTTCTGCACGAAGCGCTCGTCGGTGACGCGGAAGGCTCGGCACAGAGCCTCGGCCGGGTCGTGCTGGAACATCTCCTGGTGCACCATGTTCACGTGCAGGTGGATGGAGGCATAGATGGCAGCATCCACTCCTCCATGGCCATCAAACACTGCAAAGTAAGCTTGTTCTTCTTGGTCCTGCCAGTGGAAACACAGGGAGGAAAAAACTCAGGAGAAAGCGACACAAACAGCTCGTTGGAGTGTCTTCAGCCTTTGAATTTGGGATTTGTGCTGTCCTCATTAAATTGCAATTAGAGACAGAGATTCCACTGGAAAAGCAAACTGCCCTGACCACCTGCACTTGCATCAATGGGAAATCCCCACCTTGTTGTTGAATTCTACCTGCAAAGTTTAAGAGATTGCCCTGGCAGAATCCCCTGTGTAGTGCTCTCAGTGTTCCTTAGGTCCCATTTGCTACAGCTCAGTCACACAACTCAAATAGGAAGTGCCATTCTCATCAAATTGTGCAGGAGATTTTGTGACTGCAAAAACCACAGAGAGAGAAGAACATCCAATACAGTTTGCATGAAGTCTACCTCATGATTGGAATCCACCAGGGATAAAATGCCAGTACAGTTAAAACGTGAAGCCAGCCAGCCTCTGCTTTCACTCTCCTTTTTTTTCTTAAATCTAAAACATATCATCTTAGATGCCTGTGTTTAAAAAAAAAACAAACCTGCATGTGCCTTCTCATCAGCAAATTGTGGTTACATTCACAAATCAAATACAGCAAAATCACTCATCTTCAAGGCAGTTTTCTCAGCTTCCCCTCCTCTGTTCAGAGAAACAACGTGGTACCAGGAGACAGCAACTCCTGTGCCTATTCACACACACACCACCAACCCACTGACAGAGCCAATTCAACCTTGACAGCCAGCTCAGTGACTGGAATATTTGCACATTGTAATTTTTAGGTAATGGGCTCCAACACAAATTGGAATAAGAAAGCTGACAATTGACAGGCAAAGGAAACATCTGCCTCTGTTTGCATTAATATCATTTAAAGGTAAGAATGTGGATGGGGCAGAAGATGGTTATTAAAGTGACAGGGTGTAATAAAGAAGCAATTATGCAGCAATTACATCCTTAAGGTAGAATTCTTGCCATTTTCTTTTGCTTTCCATTCCTCAGTGTCCAGTTTTGTATCTCCAGGGAGAGCAAGGATGAGTGTCTGACCAATGGCCACATCAAGAAATTAATGGAAGGGGAGACAGGTCCCAGCTCCAGCAAACTACTCTGTTAGGTGTACCCTGTGGTTCTCTAAGTTTTGGGTTTGGTTTGGGGTGTTTTTTTTTGCTTTCTTTCCTTATTTTTGCTTTTGGCTTCTTCCTCCCAAGAGGAAGGGATGCAAAGCAGATCAGACCCGCACCCAGCACGGCTCTGCCTCAGTGTTGGCCCATTCCTCTGTTCAGGATCACAAGACTCCCAGAGCAGACATTTCTTTAGTGAGAGGCACAGGCCCAGCAGCTCATCCTTGTCCAAATCTGGCCCAGGCTGTCCATGGACACCTGAACCAAGAAGCCAAATGGCTTCAGAGATGAACCGTGAGGCGACCTGGCCAACACCAGCCACCAACCCTCCCCTGGCCCATCACCTTCCACTTCCTCAGTGGGAACCTCCTGCTTTCCCAGGATGGAAACCACTGATGACAGAATGTGTGCTGACCTCGAGGTTGAAGAGCATGTTGAAGTCAGGGATGCAGACGTGCTTGTCCTCCATCTTCCTGCGCATGTTCTTGATGGCGTGGATGGAGGTCTCGTAGTAGCGGTGGGGCTTGGGCTGCAGGGGGAAATCTTTCACCCAGTTGCTGCAGATCTCGTGCAGCTTGCTGTAAACTAAACGGGCCAACTTCACCGTCTCGATCTCTGGGGAGGGCACAAACCACAAATGAAAGCCTTGAGAGTGTTGTCAAGGCAGAGTTTTCCCCCTTGCATACATTACAAAGATGAAACAAAACCACTTTAGCCGAGCAGTTGATGTCAGCAGGGAAATTCTGGGCTCTGATGCATGAAAAGAGGAAGCCAAATTCACCATAATCAGCATTCATCAGTAAGCAGCTCATTGTTTGTTTGTCTTTGTAACTCAAACATTTCCCTGAGCCTTTGGGGAGCTCATTTGTAGCAGCAGAGAAAATGAAAGGCACGGAAAGGGTTAGATCCCTCACGTGGCCCTGCCCAGGGTGGTGCAGCTCTGACAGGGACTTTGCCATGGCACAGGGTGTCACCAACAAAACCCACCCTCCAGAACAATGACACCCTGGGCATGGATCAAATTCTCTATTCCAAACACCATTTCACTGCAGAGCTGAGGCACGACAGTGGAAACAATCTGCAGAAATTAGCAGAGTCATTTTAAGGTGTTTTATGCCCTTTCAGCAGAGCACAGGTGCCTTCTTAGCTATTTCCAGATTTTCTGTTATTCCCATATTCCTGACAGCGGTGTGTCAGAGAAATTTGCATCAGAAAATGAGAAAACCATAAAGGCCTCAAATTTAAGAAAATGCTGAACTGCCACTCCTGAGAAATTGTCATTTGAAAACGTGAAAACTCAGGCACTTGACATTTGTTCTGAAATTCAGGAGACGAAAACAGGAAGTCAACATCAGAGCTGAACACATCCAGATCTCTTTGTTCACGATCTCTCACCAAAGGCAGGGATCTTCAAAGCTGAAGGGCAGCAACCCAGGAGTGCCAATCACTCCTGCAGGAGGAGGGGCTCACAGGCAGGGAGGAGAGGGGAGAGCTGCAGCATCTCTTGGTTCACAGCAATTCTGGGAACAGCCTAAAAGCAGCATTTATGAATTTTTGTCCTAGGTCTACAGTGACCAGAGGGACAAGAGACTTGGGAACAAGACACTGCCCCAGCTCTGTTGATTCTGAGTTGGTTCAATCAAGAGGAATTAAGCTGGAAATGCACTGGAAAAATAACCCAAAGGGGTCTGGGCTCCTTGATCACACAGCTTTAAAACCAAGGGGTGGAAATCAAAGCACTGGGTCACCCCAGCACTGAGTGTGGGGCTTCCTCACCCCACCTGTCCTGCTCTCGCTGGGGCCACCAGAAATCTCTTTGGGTGATGGATTTAAAGAGGGAACAGGTCCAACCTGAGGTGTCCAAGTTCTGTTTTCCAGAGGAAAACCCACAGATTTTGCTCTCCCATTTCTCCCCAGTGGGCAGAGGTGAGGGGAGGTGGGCACATGGCAGGGTCAGTGGCTGTGACACCTCTGCAGGAGGGTGGCACTGAACCCTGCTGAGATCCTCAGTGCCCTTCCCAGGGGACTGTGCGTGGTGTCAGCACCATCAGCAACTGCTCGTGAGGTTACAGCAGGAGAATAATAAAATACCACAATAAAAACCACCCCCTCACAGCTGGAGATTACTCATCAATTGTTCATGTGGCCGTGCTGAGCCGGAGCTGACTCAGCTGTCACTGCACTTGTGTCATGGAGAATCTCATTTCCCTCCTGCTGCTCCCAAATCCCCAAGGTTGGAAGCAAGGCTGAGCTGCACCACAGAGAGTGGGAAATCCAGCTCAGGAATGGTTGTTCCCAAAGATGACAGGGCAGAAGCAGGACAGAAAGAACACCAGGAAGCAGATCCTGCTTTGTGGTGCCGTATTTTATGAGCTGTGTTGAAAACATGGACAGTGTGACAACAGGGGTCAGAACCAATGACCAAAGTTTTCCTTAATCTAGGAAGTGCAGGTGTCTTTGGAGATCTCTGGGATCCATCTCCTAGAACCTGGAACAGCTGGGGAATGGGACATCATGATTTGCTTTGTGACATCTCCTGCATATTTGACAAACCACCAGGTCACACGATCCTGCTGTGGTGGTTCCTTAGCAATGTCAAACTTCCATGTGATTCTCCTCCTCCACAAAAAAATCCCCCAAACCTAAATGTCCTTAACCTGACCTTCCAAAAAAAAGAAATCCAACATCATTTAGATCTCATGGAAAATGTCCTGCTCCTCTCCAGGACAGCTGGAAGAGAAGAATTGTGGCCTAGGACTCAGATATTCAAGCACACATGGTCACCCCAAATGTAAGAGATCCCTGTTCTTGGGATCCCTGTTCTCAAATCCTACATTTGAGAACTCCAACCAGTTTTTCTTCTTTTAAGATTTGCATTCTCCTGTCATGGAGTTTCTCATTTCCTTTCCACCAGCACACCAAGAACTGCTTTCATCACTCTTAAGTACAGGACATGATTTGTCACGTTGCAATCCTCAGAGTGAAATGTGCCACTAAGGAAATTTGAAATAGCATTTTTTTTTTATCTTCCAGAAAATTCAAACTTGAGGCAAATCAGGTAAATGTCTCCTTGTATTACACAGAGTAAAAATCTTTCTGGGTTCATAAAAAAAAACTGACACAGGACTGGATATTAAAGGCAGGCAGTGAAATTCAGCTTGGTTTCACATTCTGCAGCAGCTCAAACAGCACCAGGGCACAGTGAACTCTGAGCATCAAACTTCAAGATGTAGAAATCCCATTTTCACCACCTGCTTTTATTCCAAAGCATGAAAGTGTCCCTGCATGGCACCACTGAGGGCAGCTCTCCTCTCAGCACCCTCCCCAGGTTTCTCAAGGACTCCCCTGGAAGGGTCTCTAGGATGGAGCTGCTGCTGCCCCTGGTTTGATTTGGGTTTTTTAGGCCAAACCTTGCACTCGTGGCTGATGAGGCACAGATGGAGCACAGGGTGCCCAGAGAAGCTGTGGCTGCCCCTGGATCCCTGGAAGTGTCCAAGGCCAGGTTGGATGGGGCTTGGAGCAGCCTGGGATTGTGGAAGGTGTCTGTTCCAGGGAAGGGTTTAGGACTTTGTCTTTTATGTCCCAAACCATTCTGTGACTCTGTCACTCTGTGACACCTGAGCTGATGTTCTGTTCTGGAAAATGATCACTGAGATTATTTGGAATTGCAGGGTTTTTACAAAACTGTTGCTTTACTACAGGCCAGAAGATGTTCTCTTTCTCTCCCCCTAAACCCTCACAATTTAACACTTGACATTGCATCAGCAAAGGGATATTTTATTTCCAAGTACCCTCATTAGGACAATTCACCTCAACAAACTGCATCTGGAGTCCTATTCTTAGTGCCTGCTCCAGCCTGTTCCCATCTCAATCTATGCATCAGTGTCTTACAGACTTAAATACATTTAAATGGCAATTCCTGTAGGTGTAAGGGTTTTGTGGTGGGGTTTTTTCCTTTCTTTTTTTCCTTCTTTTTTTTTGTTGAATTCTGTAGATATTCTGTGTGGAGGCTTAGTCAACATTTCCTTGGAGACTGTCAAATATTTATGCAAGTTTCAGAGATCTCAATTTGAAATTAATGAAGGCTGCTCAGCCAGAACAATGACAAATCTATTCCATTTACCTGCTCAGCAGGAGGAGGCAGCAATACCTACAGAAAGGGAGCCCAGAGAGTGTTTTTCTCTTTCTCAGGTTTCCAAGGGAAACTCTGGGGAATACAGCAGAATCTTCCTTTTTGAAGAGCCAGATTTATAGATCCTCCTTATCCCCAGAATAATTTTTTATTGTTATTATTTTAATCAAAGAAGGAGGGAATGGACAAAGTGGGTTGGGGATTGTATTTTCAAGATCAAATGACAGAATTCCTGTCAATACATGTGAGAAACATTGGTCTTTGTTGTAATGAACAACCCAGCCAATTTTCAAGGTTATTTAGGCCAGCAGAGTCCTGAAATGATTTAAGGTGCATGACCTTGAGCTGGATGCTCCAAAAATCTTGTCAGATAAATGAAGGAAAGGAATTTTCTTCCTTTTAATCACAAAACCTCTTCGTACTACCTTTTGCTAAAACCACATAAAAAACTTACAAGCCATAGTAAAAAACCACACTGACTGAAATAATTCAGAATTAAATTATCCCTTCCCACATATATTTGACTTTGCTCCAAGGATGAGGGAGGACAACTGGCACTTGCCAGCAGAACCACATTGTATAAAGTGCTGAGAGAGAGAGAGAGATTCAGGGCCGTCACGCACAGCCATGAAAACGCACTTAAAAACAGTGATTCCAAAGGTGAGAAAGATTTTACTAAGAAAGCAGAGCTCCTATCAGGAGTGGTGGTGAGCTCCTCATTAAGCTTTTCCCTTCCATTTGGGGTGTTCCTCTCCCAGAAGTGCAGCCCAGGTTGCTTTGGGGTGGCACTTACGGATGATGCCGTCGGCGTTGTCCACGCGCTTGGGCAGGAAATGCGCCGAGAGGTCGCTCTGCAGGACTTCATCTGAAGTGGCTCTGGCTAAAGCAGAAGCCAGGAATGAGGGGCAGTTACTGGAAAAGAAAAAGAGAAACCCACAAAAAGATGTTTTAGTGCGATACAGCAAGGTAACATGAGGGTGTTTTATGTCAAGGTTCTTCTTTCACAGCCCTGCAGCAAGAGCCCAGACTCACTGAGGGGTTTTAGTTGCCCTCTTTCACTCCTGTGTTCCCTGGTTCTAAAGTTTTAATTTTTCAGTTCATAACCTCTATTTAAATTCTTTTCAAATCTAGACTTGAACCCTCCGGAGTCTGTCACACAACCCTACATTCTTTACATATGTATGATACACTTTTAACTCAAGTTAAGTCCAGTTTCTCCTAAGATTTGGAGTCAGGGGTTCCAGAATTCCTCAGATTTTGAAGTTGAAGTTAACCCTTAGGGAGCTGATGTGCATAAGGTAAAAAAGCTCCCTCAGGAATGATTTCTACCCAGAGTGAAGTGGCTTTAACTCACTGTAGTTTAATTAAACATGGTATCCCCCAAGGTTAATTAATCTATAGCAAGACAAGGCCACTTTAATGTACATTTTCTCATTCGAGAGGATTTTAATACCTCTTAATTTATGTATGACTTTGCATTTCCCATTGGTCAGCCTGAACTTCTCCAGGTGCCTCCTGCTGCCACAGCCTGGAACTTCCATTTTCCACAGATATTATTGGGGTAACCATAATAAATTGCCCTTCCTAAGACATTTTACTGTCACAGGGTCACAGAGAGCCAATTTCAGTCCAGAAACGATCAATAAACCACAGAATTCCGTGTCAGAAATCCAGGTAATGGACAAAAACACATCCTTAACCTATTTCTTCTGTTTAACATATCTATAAATGATTGAAGGATAAGATTAGCAATAAACAGCTTTGTCCAAAATTGTTATGAGACAAACTCTGGCCCTTGAACTCGCACCTCGTTGGGGCCCCATCCATCCCAAGGTTTTCCCTGGAATTGGGAGCCGGGGATTCCCATCCCGCTGCTGGGGGAATCAGCTGCCTCAGGGCCGGCTCTTCCCAGCCCAACTCAGGGCTCTGATCCTATTTCCAGCCGGAAATTCCCGCTGTAGGAGCCGTCAGCACACCGGGACATCCCTGGCTCCTGGCACGTGGAGGAGCTGATTTTCTGGCTTGTCTTTCCTGGCTTTATTTAGCGCACAAAGAGCAGCTTTTTTCACGCAGTGCTGCCGGTTCTGCTCATGTTACACGAGATTCTCCCCAAAAAAGGGAGGGATTGCGATGCCTGGGATAGAATAATTATCCCAGCAGTGACCAGCAGGGCACCCGCAGGAATCGGAGCTTGTTTTAGTCCAAGGCTTCCCCTGAGCAGCTCAGTGCTGAAACTCTTTAGAAAAACCAAACTTGTTTTGTGTCACTTACAAAGAACCCCTCGGGAATATCCAGTGACGGGCAAAGAGGGAACCTGGATAAGAACTGGGGCAACAACTGTGGCTAAAATAGACTGGGGATCTAAACAGCAGAGGGAAAATATCCTGGAGAGGAGGAATTTCTGCTCTGCCTGGCCCTGGGAGTGGGGACAGTGGATGTCCATGTCCATGTCCATGCAATGTCTGTGGATACCCAGAGCCGGGAACGCTTGTACATGAAATTTTAGGTGTTATTTTAAGTGATGACACAAGTGAAAGGTGCATTTACAGTATTTCCCCCCCAGCTCCCTGTGCTGTTCACGTGTCCTCACAGGCAGAGCCAGCACTTCCACACGGCAGCTCTTTACCCAGCCAAAGAGTGCATTTCCATTACAATGCTAAACCTACACAAAAAGCTGCTAAAGACGTTATTAGATAAATTAGAGGATTTTAAGTACATCCTTCCTGATTCTCTGGCGGCGTAGGTGTGTTTAGAACACCCACAGTTGCATTGCAGCAATCCTGGAATAACTCTGGGAAGGTATTAAATCAAGCCTAGAAGTGCTCTGCTTTCATCAATTAAGTTTGAGGAAAGCAGTCTGAGGTGGGTTTAATTCAGCCCACACATTATTATGTTAGCAGCTTAACACACAACTCCTCTCCATGCTGATAGCATTAAAGTGGGGAGGACTTTCTAAAAACCCTCCCTGAGCTGTTCCTCTGTGCTCTAAATCCAATACAAACTCTCCTACCGAAAGAAAAAAAGAGATGGCAAATTTAAAATTCTTATTGCATGGGAGCTCACCACTGGGGTTTGAGCAACTGCTCCATTTCCAGGGGAAAGGTAGAGAAAATAAACCAGCTGAAGGTTTTCCTCCTACGTTGATTCACTCTTTGTCCTAATAATAACAGCTGCTGGCCGAAGAATTAATTGCCCTTGACATTTGTTGATCACAAAGCTTCTTATGAGGCTGGTGCAGGGCTGTGCCATGTGAGCAGGGCAGTGACCACACAGACAGATGACTTCCTCTTCCTGATTAGCACCACTCAACGTTTACTTCTCTCCACTTGGCTCCTCAGAGCACTTTTAGCTGAATTACTTTTTCCCTTCAAGGAAGAGCAGGTTGCACGGGAGGTTTAAAATAGCTGTTGGAGGCAAACTGCTCTGAGGACACTTCATTAGTGCCACACCAAGACAAATGAAGGGGCAGCTCTGGGATCTCTGTTTTCAGCACCAAAGTGAGCACTCCTGTGAGCAGCTACAACATCACAGAAAACAACCCAAGGAGGGCAGCTCTGCCCTCTCCTCACAAAACCCAAAAAGTGTCACCAGCATCCCTGGGGACAGGGAGGAGCTTCCAGCCTGCTGGTGTAACCTGCTGGCTGCTGAGAAGAAATTCTTGTGCCACGTTCTAGATGCTCAAATGTTATTAGTCATGAAGTTTGACAGATTGGAGCTGGGAGGGCACGGGCTTGTTTAGCAGAGAGCTGAGAGCTCAAATGCCTTTGTCTATTCATAGCTGTGCCACTAACTCAGCAGCTGACCTTGGACGAGTCACTTCACCACTCAGACCTTCATTCCTCATCTGCAAACAAGGCATGAGAATGTCATTTCCTCGGGGGGAGGAGGAGGAGGAGGAAGGCTGTAGAAGGCCTAAATCTCTGTTTGTGAAGTGTTCTGGAATTTCTTGCTAAGAGCCCAACTGGAGGGAAAAATACCAAGATGAGAGTGGGAGATATTTTCAATCCATGGAAGATTTATACTTTCATACTTTTGATGGCTTTCCTAGTTTCTTTCCTCACTCATTTCTCATCCACTGCCAGAAGTGCTAAGTGGAGCACACAGGCAAACAACAGCTCTGGGTAGCTCTCAGAGTCATCGACAGCTGCAGGAAAGGGGAAAACCAGCAAAGAGAGAGCTCAAGTTTTCAAACTCGTAGTTGTGGAGCATTAGCAGTGCTGATGGGGAAATGATGCTGCAGCCCCTGCCTAAAATCAGCAACGAGGGCCACCAGTGCTGCAAATCCCCAAGGCTGCCGTGGTGTGGGAGAGCTGATGAGGCATCACAAACCCAAACAAAGCAAGGAAAATGGACCAAAACGAGCTGGGGCTTTCAAGGGGCAAACGGAGCAGTAAATCACAAAATGTCCAGTGTTCCTGTTACCTCAGGAATCCCCTGACACCACAGAACAGCAATTGTTTTGGTTAGAATGAGCAATGATTTAAATAGCAATGCTATTCAATCTGCTGCAACGCAAAACAAATCCACAGGCAAACAGGATAAAGCTGCATATTTGGTTTCACCCAGCAATCCAAGAGCAAGAACATGACCTGAAAAGAACCAAGTACAGCACATTCCCAAAAGGCCTGTAATTTACTGTGGTAGTGAAAGACTTTGTAGGGATGACAAGTTAACTGCATCCTTTCCAAAAGACATTCCAGCAGGGATGCACTTTGGGAACCACTCCTGCTCATGTGGCCTGCTGCAAGCTCTTGTTAGAAAGCAACTTTTGCCAGATTCAATTTAGGAAAAACCTCATCTGTCCCTTGACTGTATTTACAAAACATTCCAAAGTCTCATGAGACTTCTTCCAGATGGAGCTTTGGATACAGCCTGGAAGCTCTTTGAAGAAGCCTTTCAAGCCTTTATTACTGAAAGTTCCCATGCTGTGAAGTGCAGCAGTAACGAGCAGAGAAATTCTTTGGGAAGCTCCTCTGGCTGTTTCCCCAGCCCTCCCTTCCTCCACCTCCTGTTTTCTGTGGCCATGCAGAGAGACCTGGAGCCTTTTTGTCTCCAAACTCCTCCAGGTCACCCAGGACTCCGAGGGGAATATTCTGTGAAGCATTCCAAGACCCCAGGATGATTATGGATGCATCCTCTGGATGTGCCAAGTGGATGCTATTTCCAGCTCCTGTCTCTGCAGGTTCTGCTCTCCTCACTCCCAGAGCATCTCTGACCTGTGCTGTTCTGCTGCTCTGCACAGCTGCTGGAAGTTTGGATGCTTATTTAAAGCCTGCTCACGGTGGACAAATGGAGTATTATTTTTTTTCCCCCTAACACATGGTGAAACCCTGCACTAGATTTATCTGCTGCAGTGAGTTACTAAAAAAAAACAAAACCTGGCACACACACACACACACCCCCATCCACGAAAAAAGAAACAAACAGAAAAAAACAATGCACCTTTTAAAAGCTTGCATAACCAAAGCTCCTTGAGAAGTCATTTGAGCTGGCAGTGGTGAGACAGGAAAGATGCTTGATAAATCTGTTTGAAGGAGCTGCAAACGTGCTACCCAAGGAAGCTGCTATCTATAGGCACCAGAGACAGCTGCCTGCTCACATCCCCAGCCATCCTGTCCTTGTGCTGACAGTTGTAAGCAACAGAAATATAATACACAAGCACTGCAGAAAGACACTGCTTCAGATACATTTATCATGCCCCTGTCTGAGCAGGCACTGCGTTCACCAAATGTTTAACCTTCTGCGTTCTGCTCACTGGTGTTTTCTAGCCCAGTTTTATAGAGATGTGTTCCTGTAGTTAAGTCTGTCTGAACTGGGTGTTAAATATCCACAGCAGAGGTGCTCTGCTCATCAGAAAAGCTCTGCCACAGCTGGATTAAGATGCTTCACCAGGGGAAATCCTTGGCTTTTCACAAACTGTTCTCAGCTCATGAATTAGGCTCGGAGCTCTGATGCATTTTCTGCTGTCAGTATTCCCTTCTCCAGAGGGTGACGTGTCCATGACAGTACATAAAGCCATCAAAAAGTGAGCAAGACAGAATAAAAAGGTCACCTTTGTCTCTTTGATGAGGTACAATGTCATGGAGGGCAGTGTGCATCTAAAACATAAATGCTTGCTGCCCACAAACCACTCATAAGCATTTGTGATTTAATGGCTGTCAATAAAACACCCCTGACCCCGCAGGGGTGAACTGAGAAGAATCCAAACCACACAGAGCAGCTTCTCCCGAGCTCCTGGCTGGATAAATTGCCTGGGTATTATCTTGGAAACCAAATTCCATTATTTCTCTCACTCATCCTCACAGCGTGGCGGTTCTGAGGTCGCTCATATTCCAGTCTCTGGGGCTGATGCTGTGGCTGCTTTCAAAATGACAGAAATCACCTCCTGGAACAGGAACAACCCCTAAAAACCCAGCGTGGATCTGCCAGGAGCTGGGAACCAAATCACTGCAAGAAATTGAATTCCCAGAAGTGACTGTGGGGTGGTTTTCTTCAGTACAGCAAAGAGCAGAAGACACAAAGTTTGCTGTTGAAAATCAGATCCCAGCACTTCACAGCCAGTTTATATCCATCTGTTATTAAAAGGAAGGGAAACCTGGGCTTTGGAGGAATGCAGGGGAAAATGGACCACAATCCATGAACCTCTGGCATAACACCAAGATATTGAGGATGTATCTCTCCCCCATCTAAATCAGAATATTTTCTATAAGATTCTGGGGGATTGGATACTTTTCTAATAAAATTTTAATTGCTGCTATGAAATGCACTTGACAAAATTCTAAAAATGTTATTATAAAATATAAAAACCCCCAACAAGCCCCTTATTCAGTGGGCATTGATTGTGCAGCTTAGATCTTTAGTATTCAGCCTTGCAAATGCAAACACACAGTGAAAATAAATCTGTGTTTACCCTATCATTAATTCATCAAAATAAAGGTAATTTATTGGCATTACCCACCCACGTGACTTGCAGGGGTTTATACTGAGAGGAAAGATCCTCCTGGATTTTGTTGTTGCTGTACAAGGATTATCCTGCATGTTCACACAGCACATTCTGTGCTCAGGGTGTGTCCAGAGCCCTCCAAAATCCACTCAGTGCCCACCTGGCACTGCTGGGAATGGGATGGGGACAAAGCCACATCAGAACCAGGTGCTGCTTCCCTGGAGAAGGAAATTTCTTCACTGGAAACCCAATGTCAACGGCAGTTCCCTCACACTGAGGTTCCCTGCCAGAGCAGGGCCTGTTTAAAAGCTCCACAGGACATTAAAAATGTCATTGATTTTTCTCTCTCTGGCGCTCGGTCCCTTCGAAAGTCAGCATAATTCAATATCTTTCTCCTGGTTCCATTAGCAAAGAAAGGAATCCACGCCTCAATCTGTGCTGCCTTATTGGAAAAAGTAATTTAATTTTACATCTGAAAGTGTGCCAACATCAGCATAAAAGCGTACGCTGTATACATCAGATTTAATTTATGAATTCTGCATTTTGTCAAGCCAGAATGAGAAGCTGTCTAAAATCAATGAGAGTGTCCAAGTTCACTCTGAAGGTACTTTTATATGTTCTTATTATTTTAGATATTTTATGTCTTAGCTGGAGTTTTTGATGATTTCTCTCCTTGCTATAAAATATTAATGACACAGGCTCTAGAAAAGTTCATGTTGCAGCAAACTTGCAGAAGAGTTCAGGCATTTACTTACCACTGATTCGTGCCCTAATTTTTTCTCTCTGTTATAAATAATCTTCCACTGATACTTCCCTTAAGTGGAAGGGATATTCCATCCAGATCTGATGTGTCCAGAAATACAAGTTAAATAAGAATCCCCCAGTGCAGAGCCTCTGTTTTATCAGGGATCAGATTAACCCACCCAAGTCCTCTGTCAAAAAGAAAAATGCATTTTGCTGTTACAACTAATGACTTAATTTCAAATAAATGAAATAAAATGCTCCACAGCAACACAAACCCTGCTCTCTCCCGCAGATCATCATTAAGGCAAAGAAATGTGAAATGATTTCTTTAAAAAGGGTGAAGATGTTGCCTGTTCAAATGCTCTCAGTAACACCCCACAGAGCCAGGCCCCAAACCACTGTGCTCCTGTTGGAACATTTATCTTCATGTAACTGAGAAAAAAAAAAAAA
>VZTZ01042539.1:0-14844 GCA_013400955.1 Drymodes brunneopygia
GCATTCACAACTTCTCTGGACAAAACCTGCTACAGAAATTTTTCTTTATATCTAATATAAATCTGTTCTATTTTACTTTAAAGCCATTTCCTCTTGTCCTATATATCCTTGCCAAAAGCCCCTGTCTGGCTTTCTTGTAGGCCCTCTTCAGGTACTGAAAGGCATCCAAAGCCTTCTCTTCTTCAGGCTGAACAACCTCAACTTCCTCAGTCTGTCTTCACAGCAGAGGTGCTTCATCCTTTAGATCTCTGCCCAGCCCTGCCCAGCCTCTGCTTGTGCTTAGGATTGCCCCAAGAAGACCTCTTAGTTGTTCTTGTTGCATTTCATGAGGTTTGTGTGGCCTGGGTATAAGGCATTATTTAACCTATTTAACTCCATCACATTTACATTTGTGATGTTTTTCCAGCTGTCCAGCACCTTCTGAGCCAGAGAAGGTACTTTGCATTCTGTGAGAGATAGCCTAGGGTACAGGGTATCAATGCCAGCCTTACCTTCTGGAAATAAAAAGAACCCATCTCTATAGAGATGAGGGATTCTAGACCCTCAGCTCCTACTTCTCTGTTTTATCTATCAATGTAATTTGGAATGGACATAATTAACAATACCAAAAACATAGTGCTAAATAGCAGGCAGAATTAAGCAGGGAGAGAAGGAAAATCACTGTTTAGAAATCACCTCATTCAGGAGAGTGCAGAAGCATATATTCATGTTCTTCTGGAGATCAGGAGGTGCTGAAGACCCACTTATATTGAAGTACTTGCTTAAGCATACCATTTAAAATAAGATTTTTCTTTCAAATCATGCAATACTATAAGGACAATTAAAACTGCAATTTCTATTTGCCTAATTATGGAAATCAGGATTTCTTATGCAAGGCTTGCATTTCTCCATGGATAGGTTCTCTATTTGTCCTTTAAAACACAAAAAACCCCTTAATATCAGAGAGGAATAGACACCTTGTACTACTTTATGACATCCTGCTACAAAGTAGGAGGGAAAAAAAAAAAGGTTAGCTTTAATATTTCTTGGATTTGGTTCTGCAACTGAGAATTTCTTCAAACTTAATTAATATAAGTATACTTTTGTTTGCATTTAAATACAGTAAAATATTTGTTGCTAAAATTTCAAACATAGCCATGAAAAGTTAAAGTCTTAGTTGAATAATTACTTGGCTTGACCTTCACTGCTTGTTTTCTTCCTGCCTGCCAGCTTCCAAAAGTTGTCAGTGAGCTTGCTTTTTTATAACTTCACTGGAAAATTACCGGCAGCATGACAAAATTTTCTTGCTAAATTTCAATATTGTTTCTTCAATTTAGAAAAGCTGGGCTTTGGCTTTCTTTCTTTCTTTCTTTTTTTTTTTTTTTTTTAGTAAGGCACACAGACCTAACTACAGTGTACATATTTACATAAATTGAGTGTTGTACTGGTGTTTATTTTAGGAGTTAGAATTTTTAGGGCCGGCATGAGCATTCATGTCTGTGTGTGTAATGCACTCTGTGATCTGTTCCCAGAACTTAGCTGAAGTCTTCTCTTTCTCTCTTCAATAATAAATGAGCAGAGCCTCAACAGCAGCCAGGGATTGCCTGACGGGAGTGCCAAATGACTGAGCTATCATCTGCAAAGTCAGGTGTCAGCTCTCAAACATGAAGGCAATGCACTCCTCTGACGTGTTTAAATGTATTCTAGCTCCCAGGGATCAGCTCATGGTGTTTCAGTCACCTCTGCCAGAAGCAGTGTATCTGCACAGACCCAGCTGTGGTGTGCCAATCTTGTTGGCTTTCAATAGAACCATCCTTATGAGAGATTGCTCTCTTCCAGCTCCTCTCAGTTCAAGGGTTTGGGACAGGAAAGCCCTTCCATTCATCATGCTTCAGTCAAATAAACAGGGGACAGAAGACATCCTGATCTTTTACTTACTACTTTGAGATCTGAGTTCATTCTCCCAGATGACTAATTTCTGAGGGCTAAGAAAACAATACCAGCCTTTTAGGGAATCTGGCTTCAGAGTTCCCCCTGCAAAGGGTTTGTCCACAGCACAGTCTTTCACCCCATCATTCACTGTAATGCTGCAGCTCTTATCCAGATGTACATCCTCTTGTAGGCCATATCTAATGTATTCTTGTGCTCTCCTTTCTGTTAGGTACTGCTCAAAATAGTGCAAATGCCTCTGCTATTGAACTGCACCATGTTAGGAGAGCCTTATTTTGGGAAGGATCAATAGTGTGAAATACTGATATGGAAATCTTGTGTGTATAAACTTCAGTTGATTAAGGCTGTTAGTGCAAAATGTTATGGGTAACTTCTACTTTCCTTGCTTTATTTTTTCCTAGACCAGAATTGAATATATACAGTGAATAAGAAGAATATGGAATAAAAACTGTTTAGGTTTCATATTTTAGATACATTCAAAAAAACATGATACCTGCAAGTAGTTTGCAATACTCTTTTCTGGTTTTATTTTCACTTACTAAATCACAGTACTTGCAGTGTGCCTATGTAACATTCTGTAAGTCATCATTTTTGAGTTGTATGCTCAGTACACATAAGCTACTCCTCCAGACTAAGTCCTCTCTGTCTTTAATTCACAGCACAATATTGGTTGTGTCCAGTTTTGCTAGGCAATGACAATGAAGAATGTTGAATTCCTAAAAAATTTTCCTGATATTTCATACCTACTTTTTTTGAGACACATAGACATCTCTATGAAGAGATAAGATTTTTTTTTAATATGTCTTAAAACATCTCCCTTTGATAATAAAATACATTACTGCATACTTATCATTGAATAGGTTCAACAAAGTACTATCAAAATGCCTTGAAGTGTGAAGAAAACTACTTCATGAATATTTGTTTGATAGCTTTTTTGTGCTTTCTATACACGTACATACACTTCTCATCCGTCTAAACAATGTTGTAATTTTTTAGGTGATATAATTTTTTTGTCCTTTAGATGTTAGTCATAGAAATTTTTCTGCTATTCACAAAGTACTCTGTCCTAGATAGTGCAAAATATTGCAGTGTACAAGAGAAACCTGACTCCTTTCAGGGAGATGTTTTAGAATATGGGAAAATAGGAATAAAAAATTTCTTAATCAGATTTGACAGGATGCCACTTAACAGCTCAATTTATGAATTTTATGTGAGTTACAGAGCATACTGTGCTTTCTAATTCATCGTACTAGTACTCCATGGTAGCATACAAAGATTGGTACACTTCTGAGAGATATCCCATTTTCTGTGAAGTGCATAGATTCAAACCTTCTCAAGCACACTTACAATAGTAAATTCACAGTTTTATAGGGGTGACTTGAATGTCCTTGATAAATGTTGCAACAGGGTGTGGATGTAGATGGAAATACCTCCAGAATCAGTTCCAGCAGAGGGAAGGTGATGCAAGCCACAGCTGCTGATTGTACACCCACACAAACACAGGCTCCAGCTGTAGTTTATGTTCCTGTTCAACAAAAAAGAATATTGTGAGTTCTATCGTCTATGAAATCATCCAAGCAAATGATTGGATGGCAAGAACATCTTTCCTGTGAAAAAAAGACCCAAGAGAATTGTGGCTGTTCAGCCTGAATACAAGAAGAGTTCAGGGAGACCTCACAGCAAGATTTTGGTACCAAAAGGAGCCAACAAGAAAGCTGGAGAGGGACTTCTGACCAGAGCATGTAGTGACAGGACACAGACTAATGGTTTTAAACTAAAATAGGGCAGGTTGACCTTAGATATAAAGAAGAATTGGTTCTTTTAGGGTGAGGTGGCCCAGAGAAGGTGTCAGTGTCTCTTCCCTGAAAGTGTTTAGGTCAGGTTAACAGGGGCTTTTAGCAACTTCATCTTGTGAACGATGTCGTGAAGACAGTGTTGGACTTAGAAGGTCTTTCTAGGTTCCTTCCAACCCAAACAATGATTTTATGATCTACAAAATGACCACTCATTACGCTCATTTACTCTTATTTTTTCTTGAAAGCATTGCTGCTTTGCTGCTTTTTCAGCAGCTGGGGACAACCAACTGTTCTGACTGTTACAATTCCTTTTTCCATTTCTCTGGTCTAGAAGAGTTTCATGTGTCATCACCCAGAAATTGAAGATGAAAAACCAGGAGAGCAGCAGTTTTGACTGCCCTGAGAGTGTGAGAAGAGAGGAAGTTTGTCCAGCTGTTTTGCAGGCAGATACTGTGTCTCCTGTCTGAGACACCTTCAAGAGTTCATACAGCAAGGCTGATCGCACACCAGGTTTCCTTTAAGGGTAAAAACATCTCGGGGCTCTCCAAGCTGTCACAGAAAGGATCTGCAACCTAATGGGAATATCTCTATTTAAATGCTTTGAGGACAGCTGACAAAACCACATCTCATGTGAGGAGTTTTCTGGCATCTACCATCTCCTGTCACCTCAAGATAAGCTACAAGACCTGTGGAGGATATTTGGTAACGAAATGAGAGAGTATGAATTATCAAGTACCATTAGACCATGCTGCCACTGTATGCGACATTGCACTAACACAAAAGCTTTTGAAAGTTTCACATTACTGTGCCACCCACAGGAAAACAGACCAAGAAAAACAAAGTAAAAATTTAAAAAAACAATAAAGTGTTGGATGGCATAATTTTCATCAGTTAGGACTAAAAGTGAAAAATGCATTCTTTAATTGATGATCTGCAAAGACAATAGCTAAAAATTCATTTTCATTATTTTTGACAAATAATTTTTTCCCCTCAATTACATTTTAATCATAGTATTGCAATCATTTAGCACTTCCAAGGATTTCAGACACTCCTTTAATGCAGGAGGCATAAGTGGAAAACAGAAGCATGTCTAATAGAAAAGCATTTAAACACAACAGGTCTAGTCTCTATTTATGCAATATTAAAAAATAAAGAAAGGTCCTGTTGTTGCAGGGAAATAAAGTCAGTAGTCTGACCATTTTAACTTACGGCTTTAGCTGCAGCTGTAATGATATTTTTAACAACCAAAGAACTCATTGTGAGCTGGTTAACTTCAATATAAATTATATATTTGAACTAAGTTAGGAAAGCACTTAAAGTGGTGTTGTCTTAACAGAACAATGCTAGGTCATAGGCAGTCCCTGGAAATACTGAGAAAAGTACTTACTGTTACAGGCTCTCTTTGGAGTTTTCAGTAATGGAAATCACAGTGGTAAACAGTCTTCTCGGCACTTAAAGCTCCACATCTTCCTATTAAGGTTGAATTCATTGTGGGAGTGTTTGTACCGCTTCAGTGCCTTCCATTTTATTTATGGAGAAAACTTTGTACTGGCTGTGTTTGAGAATTGAGTGGCTCTGGTAGAGGGTCCCTGCATAATCTCTGTGCCTGTTTTACACCTGGACGACAAGAAAAGGTCTAAAGGGCGGAAGGACAACAGTACATCCTTCCTCAGAAATATGTCTTGATCAATATTTATCCAGATGTTTCTGGGAATGAGTTTGCTCTTGCTGTGATTTCACACTGGAATTGATATACTCCATTCTGAGTAGCTAATCTTACGTATACTGGACCGAATTCAAAATCAAACATAATTTTTCTGTCTCTGTTGTGTGCTGCTGTCTCTATTAATGTTTATGAACCACAACTGTTATTTAGAAAAACTATCCAAACAGCTGCACAGGATCACTTAATAGCTAAAGTCTTGTTCAGATTTCTCAGTTCAAATGTTCTGGAAAAAATATATTAAAAAAATCATTGTTAATTTTACTCCAGATGTTGCGGTCCCAACAGTCTAGGATGACTTTAAATTTGTTTGTATAATGTTTAACTTCCATTCTTCTAACACTTCATGTGCTTCAGGTACAACACCTGTATGGCATTTTTACACTGCCTTTATTATGGGAGGGCAGGTGGGGTGCAATTTTACAGCATTTATTTCTTCTACAAGTTGTTCTTGTACTGTCCAAGACATGAAGGTCCAAGATTGCTATAATGAAAGCAAGATTATGCTTTCAATATACTTCTCTTTTTTTTTTTTTTTTAATTTTGGTTGTTTAAGTAAAACCCACATCGAAGTTCCAGTCATCGTCTAGAATCTTCTTATTAGCTGTCTAGTAAATTCAAGTCATTCCTCATTTTTGTTGCATACGGTTGTTCTCCAACAGTTAATACCAACAGCTAGGCACTTATCCCATGTAAAGGATTTGGTCTTAATTATTATATTTTACTTTTCTCATATGGCTATAAGGTTTTACTCATATTTTACTTTTCAGTAAATGCATTTGCCCTTTTTATTTAGCCTAAATATAGTTCAAGTACTTTAAATGTATGCAGCTTTCACTCACATAATGGACTTTACGTCTGAGCTACAAAATTGGAGAAAAACTGCCAGAAGTTTAAAAGAAATTCTCCTTCATCTGGCATTTAAGCTTTCTCCTACTGCTCTTTAAGACGTTAATTTGCTTATAGTTATACAAAGAGAAGAAATTTGCAGACTGATGTTTGCATATCATGCAAATTTAAAAGAAACACAATTCAGTCTCCTTAAACAGCAATTAACTACTGATTTCAAATCCCATCACAGCAGTAATATATTACTTTATTGAGATACCTGCTTATCAGAAGCCTAAAAAATATAAAAAATTCTTCTCTTGTCCCTATTTTTCTGTTCTTCTGACACTTCAAATGAGAAGGAAATTTTCTCTAAAAAATTCATTGGTTAAGCTCTCTTCACCAAGCAGAACTGTCTACCCTTATTTTGCAATCAAAATGGGAAATATCCATTGCAGTTACAATGTTCACAGATTGGCTGCCAGCTGACAGATTGTCCAAAATGGTGATTTCACACATATCAATGGAAAATTTAAAAGAAATTTATTCTGATATATACTTTCAAAGTCATGAAATACTGAGGTTTTTACAATTTTTAACCTAGGAATTTTAAGGAGACAAGAGATCATTGAACAGAAATACAAAACACAGTATTTCTGCAGCAAAATGCACAAGTTTGAAAGCTCTACCTCATACACATTAAGTGCTTGGCTCATATGAATTTCCTTATGAATTTTATAAGTCATACGTATAATTTGCTGAATAAATTGCTGGTTGTTTTTTCTACCAATTCAATTGATCAGTGAAGATTTGCCAAAGACAAGGACCTTTACCAAAATTGTCAGATTCCCACGTATGGTTGTTCTGGTCCAGTAGCGTACCTAACAGTGCCCTTCCACTTCATTCAGAACTGTTTCTGGAGACTAGAATTTTGAAATTCGAGGGTATGGGAATGGGAGATACTACTCCTGATAAGATACTGTTAATGATAAAGCGGAAAGTTTTAAAAGTGTGCTTGCTTCCAACAAACATTTACAAAACCATAGATATTTCCAGTGAAGTTTCTCTCAAATTGCATAGTGCTGCTATTTACAATATTATCTGTGGGTTTTGCTGATTACTGAAGTCACGTCTATTACTGTCTTAATATTCATTAGCAGCCTCTTTCACTGTATTCACATTCTCAAATATTCCCAGTTTTCAACACCAAAAGCTTATAAATACCTTAAAAAAGCATCCAGCACTTGAGTCAGCTTTTGGTTCCTAGCTAATTTTTACAGTTTAATAAATGGCTTGCATTAAGCTGTGGCAACTGGACATGCAGTGCTCCCCACAGTCTGGAAGCAGCCCAAACCGTTCAGTGCATAACTAATCCTTTTAAGCAGACACACATAAAGACCAGGCGGAAAAGGACTGATGTTCTATACAGACATATCTTTGGAAAACACATGGGTGTCTGAACATACATGTTACAAAGTTGAGAATTACACTGAAGAAACGTGATATTTGGAAGGAGAATGTGCCCCTGGGTTCCCCCGTCCTTCTGCTTTCAGAACCCCAAGGAAGGATGTGTATAGATTTCCCCCAGCCTGCCAGCTCATCCATTGAAATTTGGCAGGCTGTTTGCCTTGAAATAGGATGGATGTGGGGTCCTGCAGAGGAGTCGCTCTCTCATACATTGAGCAAGCCTATTATCATGTCAATGAAATTAACTCACCTCAGCTGAAGATTGGATAGCAAAGGGCATCTACAAAGATCTCAATATTACAGATAAACATGTTTATCCAAATATGCAGAGCAATCCATACCCAATGCATTAATTCTTGCTAGGGCATGTCTGTCCTGATTTGGGATGATAGAAACAGACATGATATTTTTCTGAGAAATAGATGAAATACCCATGAAGATCTGATCTGGATGCTTCACATGTTTCTGTCAAGGAATTTCCCCTTTGGCAGGAAGGTCTTGCTTTGTGATGGTGCCAAATCACAAACACCACCTTCACTTACACCTGTTGACACACAGGCACCAAAAATATAAAATCTAAGACAAAAAGGTGTAGAAAAGATAGCAATTCTAGGTGCTACTGACTGCAAGAAAGACAAGTGGTATTGCAGCTGGTGAATGGAAAAGTCATTAAGACCTGTTTGAGTGTCATTAAATCCAGTGTGTAACTTGAGAGTGCAGCCTGCCACATTGGTTGATCCACTGGCAAGACAGCCTGAGCAGGAACTTGGCTGAGCTGCAGGCAGGGGCACAGCAGAGTTCAAGGCATACCTTGTGTGCTTTCCCCAAGAAGCTGTCAGCTGGTGGATGATGTACAGCCATGGATTGTAGGGGTGCCAAAGCAGGGCAAGTAAAATGAGAGTCGCTCTGAATTTCACATTCCACATCTCGGACAACATTATTGAAGTGGGAAATGAATCTGAAAATAAAACCTCAGTCCAGAAAAGATTTGACTATATGGTTTACAAGTACCAAATAATCCTAGTAAATATACTAATAATGCTGGTAAAATAAATTGGCTTACTTGAAGGAAAGGGCCTTGGTAAAACAATGGATAGAAACTTCTAAAGCAAGCGAATATGTTTGCAAAGGTGAATAGTCTGATGTCAAAACAATGATGCAGTGGTAAAAATACAATATTTCTGCTGAAAATATAGTTCCCCACTAGCAACAATCTATGACAAATGTTAGAATTGGCCTTGCTTTGCTTCGGGGTAAAAAAAGGTGAACTTTTTTTGAGAATGTCTTTTTTACTTCAAAAATTTCTTTCATTTTCTAGATGTTTTGGAAAAGTGACCAAACTGTAAAATACTTGTAAAATCAATACCATCCCTTTTTCCTTACATTTTTCCCTTTCTTTGAGTAACTGTTACACAATTTTGGTTCACTAATGCAGCATACGACAAGAAGATTTTGAGGACTGCCACTTAAAATTTAAATATAAGTTAATTTGCAAACCTTTACACAAGGATTTTGGTGGGAAGAATTATGGCCATGCAGTCAAACCAAAACATATATAATGTTTCTTTCTAAATAAGTCTAACTCAAATTCAGAATTCTGAGCACCCAAGATTAATTTTGTGAGGCTAATTTAGAGATTTGAATCTTTTTTGGTGCAAAATTGGTGTATAGTTTAACATTAAAAATCCCTTAAAAGTCAAGAAGAATAGCTGTGCTAAGTCTGGGTTTTTAGAAAATGACATCTGCCAGAATTGTAGAAAACATTTGTCCAGGTGTTCGTTTTTCCTTTACTCCCTACCTTTCTGAATGATTCAACCGATCCTACAAGCTACTTTTTTAAGTCATTAATCCTATAAGACCATAACTAATTACTGGTGACTATTAAGCAGCTTAGAAGGTCTCTGGATGTAAAAAACCAGATTAGTCAAGATGTGATGTTGAACGTTAGATATTCTTTTCTGGATTCAATGCTTGTTTTCTTTAGTAAATGCTTAGTTATTTGTTGTGGAAAAACCTTTAAGTGAGGGAGGAGGAAGGAAGGTATTCTTATTTGAGACAAGAATGTGGAAATGGGGCTATTGTCCACTAGGGTTTCACCAAAAGGAGTTTTCCTTTGTCTCCTGGCAGGTGTCAGAAATTCTCTAGTTGTGCTGGGAAACCATAAGATACCTCATCAACTTAAAATAGTCTGGATGCAGTGATGTTTTTCTTGCCCTATATTTTACTGAAGCCTGAGTATATGTCACAAATTTTATTTTATAAATCCATTTCTGTGAAACCAGAAACTTGTTACTTCTGTTGTTAACTAAATCATGGATTAGTTATAAACGCAAGGCTTACCAGCCAAATTCTTTCTTCAGTGGAATAACTTGTATGAGAAGTGCAAGACCAATTTCTCTCTCTATCAGATGGAATTTTCACACTCATTCTGTACCTTAAAGCTTCTCCCTAGGCTACTGTTGTCTGAGGAGTGGGACCTGGTGCCCCTCAGATGCCTCAGAAATGTGCACAGTGGGTGGACTATGCTGGCAGGTTTCATGGATGGGACTTGTATGGGGTCCTGAAGTCACACAACGTGCTATGTCAGCTTCTGAGGCCAACAATTGCTCAGACATTTAATAACAACCTCCATCTAATTTAAAAAATGTGCATCAGAAACCCAGCTGTAGCCATCACCCTCCTCAGTCAGGAGATAAAAGTAGCCCTTTGGACTGGGTGAGAGCAAATAATCACAAAATAGTTCCAGTACCTGTAGAACTGAAGATCTTTTTGTAATGCAAATGTTAGGTAATTTTCTTTAGCCACTAAGCAGCCCTACAGTACATAAGAACATGGTGTACTCTGGAATTGAAATTTACTATCACTCCCTTCAAAAATTTGGCACAAAATAGGCCTAAGTAATAATAGTGTTCTTGACAAGTGATCTTTAAAAACATTTTCTGAGGCTCTTCTTTTTCCAGCAACCTTTTCATATTTGATTAACATTCCTTCTTGTTTTCTGGTTCAGAACATTACTTCTTTGAGCTGTGCTGGATCTAAAACTGAAAGCAAGAAAACTCCAAAACCTTTGTGATCCTAGGAAAACTGACTCTATTATTTCCGTGTCTCGGGTTCATCTTGTATGTTGTCAAGGCACAAAAGAGACACCTAATTTTTGCATATGATGCAAGAAAAAAAGAAAAGTAAAAAGAAGCTAAAGTTTTCTAAGCTAAACTTGCTTTGCAGCTAAACACTTTTGAGATGTTCCCAACACAGCAGGTCAAATATTCTAGGATTATGTTCAGATCTCTCTGAGAGCACAAGAGTTCATTCAAAATACTCCATAAAAGAAAACAAAAGACGAATTCATTTAGTAGGGATCACAGAATTTCCCTCAGTTAAAAGCCATGTATTAATAATTGACAGAAAACTCTGAATCTATGTTAGTGAAATAGCTGACACTTTCCCCCACTGAAAATATTAACAATACTACTCCAAATATTTGTGGATAAGGCTGCTATAATCCTTCAGTTACCCTGAAATGTCTTGGGCACAGGGGATTGTGTAAGTGCATTATTTAGTAGACAAAAGGCTGTATGGCCACAAAAAACTTCTTGCAAGCACTAGGATAAGGTCTCACATGCTTATGAGATGCAGTCTAATTAGAAAGGTGGTGTCTAGGAGTGTGTGGATTTTCTGTACATAATGTCCTAACCTACTTGTTTTAATTAAATCAAAGTACTCTGAGCACTTTACAACCCTACTGCAGTAACAGCAAAGCTATAACCTCCAAACTGCACCCACCAACACACAGAGAAAGCTTGTGTGCTTATTTGATTATTTTCACATTTAAGGGTGTTTTGTTTTGCTTTTTACAAGGACATGTATTATGGCTTGGGGCAAAAGTGCAAAAAATATGAGGCAGTTTTGGGTGTCACAACATAAGAAATACATTACACTGTTAGAGAGTGTCCAAAGGAGGGCAATAAAGATGGTGAAGAACCTTGAGCTGCACCTGAGGTCACTTGGTCATTTCAACTCTGAACTACAGTTGGACTATTCCAGCATTGCATTAAAGTATTCCTATCCTGACAGCAACCACCATTAATCACTAAGATTTAAAAAACAAAACAAACAAAAATAAAAAGAAAACCAAAACAATGAAAACATTGTGACATAGTAACATTAAATTGGCTTTTTTGTTTAAAAACTCAAAGGAATAACTTCCTGGATTCTGTCACTCCTTGGCATAGGTTATCATTGATTATTTCATTCTCTGCTTTGCTTTTAAGGTGTTCTAATTTCCTGCCTCACCAGATTTGATCCAGAACTTACCATTGCTCCTTCAACTTCACTGGGCACTGAAAAATACTCAGGTTGATGCTGCTTGTATGCTTTTAAAGCGTTTGCCTCTCACTTTTTTACATCACTATAATTCAGAAGTTGTCCCATTACATTTAGTGGTGCCTGAACCATGTATGAAAGATAAGATACTCACAGTAAGGATAATGTGTCCATGGAAAATTTGACAAGAGTTCTGCCATAAGTGTTTGAACTCAGTAGGCATCAGTTAAAGTTTGGCATTAATCTACATGTATGTAAGGAGCATTTCCATTGGAGTACATAGAACACCGGAATCAGTCTAGACTTCAGTCCCTGGGCAGCTCCAAAGACCCTAGAGAGATGGAGGGGAGGATTGTATAACAACATCTAGAGAAATGAGGGAGGCTGAAAGAAAAATAGTCCTTTCAGAGAATATAAGCATAGAGAAATGATATTTGTCTACTTCAAAATTACCTTTCTGTTTTTTTAGCATCCTGATAAAAAAGGCTACCTATGCTTAATTGTCAATCTGAAGATGCACTGGTCGAGGCTGTCTCTGTGTTTTGTCAGATATCAACTAAGGAAATATCAGGCTGTGTCAATCTAGGGTAAGTAACCAGTTGTTACCTAGTTTGTTGTTCCTGTTTGCTGTAAGGGAAAACAAGTAAAATCATACATTGTAAGGTATGAATGGCTGTCTTCATAGGTGTTGTTAAGACTGTCTGTAATGCCCACACACAATCCCATGGAAACAGTGAGATTAGATCCCAGCTGCTCTGTCTCAGTTGTTAGGTGTATAAGTGAAGATATGTGTTGCGGCGTAATAGTTTCTCTATTTCAAGAGTGGTGCTATATCAAGACACTTGTAGAACCTTACCTATAGATTTCCCTCCCATCAGATTTCTCTCTGCCTTAAATTCACCCAGGAATCTCAAATATTTTTAGTCATATTATGGTATATGTCAAACTAAAAAGCTTGATAGATAGAAGGAAAAGAAAAGGGATGTTTATACTAAAACCCAAATGAAGATAACATACACACATTTTGTTCTTGGGGGAAGGTAATAGGGAAGCAGCAGCACAAAATGGTTGTATAAGACCTTATTCTGCTGGGAGACTTGGTGTGTCTATTCTCAACAAGAGAACTTGTAAGACCATATGAAACTGGTGAACAGCTTTCCCTTATTTGAAACAAGAACTGCCACACTGTTTCATCTTGAGCACAAATTAATCTAGAGGTGTCTTGCTCCCAGTGCCGGACCTCAGGTCAGTGCAACGGTGTCTGTGAGGGGAATCCAGATCCTGTCCCCACCTCAGGGCTCCTTCTCCAAGTGTCTGACAGGCATCCAGCTCACCTGGTAGCCTGCAAGTTCTGGGGCTGCAAACTGCAGATATCTCTCCTCCACGACTTTTCCTTCCCGGATTTCCCAGCTGTGCACACAGGTGCTGTACCACTGGCTGTCTGCTGGCACTGAGCTACAAGCTACTGAGATTAAGAGTTCTGGTTTATATTTATATGAAAATATAAGATTAAGGTATCAGATACCTAGGAACTGCAATGCTGCTATAAACCTTGGTGTGTCTCTTTGCATGCACAATTCAGTTTGATGGAACAAGAGCATTTTAGAGAATGTATGCATTTGAGAAAACCTTATTATCTGCTTGAGAACTTAGACCTCTGATTACTTGAAAAATTACTGGGAATTATATCACCCTGCTCATTATATCTGAGATATTTGAAAGCTGTTTTCTTTCCTTACTGTTTGCCATTTTTCAGATTTGACAAATTGGAGCAACCTGCATTTGAGGAATTCACATTACTTCACTATAAGCTGTGTAAATCCAGACAGATATGCTAGCAATTTTATGGTTATTCTGCAGTCAGTGATAGAGAGAGACAGCAGAGAAAAGTGTAGAACTGGCTATTAAGGACAACTGAATGGTTAAAGTTACAACTCAGGCTGTAATGTTAGAAATCAATACTTGACATGGTGACTTTGAATCCAGTAGATAAAGACACAATGATTATGGTATCAAGAGAAAATACAAAGGAGTCACTTGAACAACCTCCAGTGCCAGCCAGTGACTGACGAGCAGAGGAATGTGCAAAGATAAATTTGGAAATTGGGGGCAGGTAAAGGAATGTAAAATGGAAGAGTACATCCACAGGTTTACACAATTCACAGTTTTTGCAGTCGGGTAACTTTCTCATCTGTGAACGAAGAGCTCTTGTTTCTGCTTAGCAAAAGTGATGTGGTACAACTTTGTGTCTAGGAAAGTACCTGCTTGCTTTGTTGTACAAAGAATCCTCCAAACAAAAATCACCAACAAATCCAACTCACTAAATCCAGTACCTGAGCAGCAGTCACTTCACAACAACAGCTGAATACTTGATTCAGTGGGCTTGCTTGCCTCTCCAGGAGTAGTTTCGCTCCCTGATCTCTCTCTCTCTTTGTTTTTTCTCTTCAAATCTTAATGAAAGATTATTGCTTATTGCTATTCACAATTTCAAGATTCAGTACTTGGGAAGATTGTCAGATTTTGACAGAGAGGGAAAAATAAATGAAGACAAAATGAATTCTAGCACTGTGTTCAGTGATTCTGTGGGCACTGGTGAAAAACTTCTAAGGCCATATGAAATCTGGTGAACAAAGTTTTCTTATTTGGAACAAATTAAAAAAACAGTAGAGAAAGAGAAAAGAAAGAAAGAGAAAGAGAAAGAGAAAGAGAGAGAAAGAGAAAGAGAAAGAGAAAGAGAAAGAGAAAGAGAAAGAGAAAGAGAAAGAGAAAGAGAAAGAG
>VZTZ01042539.1:15596-55278 GCA_013400955.1 Drymodes brunneopygia
GGAGGGGAGGCTATATATCATACAAAAATCTTGCCAATAAAAATGTCTAAAAGGAGCTAAAATTTTGTAGAGGTCAATAGGCAAAAAACCCCCAACAATTTTTAAAAGAACTGGTCCTTCATACTTTCTCTTCAAGAGATGACAACTTCTTTCCATCACAGGGCTGACTTGCTTGTATCACAGCTCTCCACTTTGGACAGAATGTTTTAGAAACTGCTTACATGAAGATTCTAGCAAGAAACTGAAGTGATCCAGTAATTTCTCCTCCATGACATGTCTGATAAGTGTCACCCAGTTTCCCTTTGCACTTTTCCATTGACTAGAGTCTGCTGGTCAGAAGAAAGGATGCAAGGACTTTGTACCATTGGGTTAAGATCCTTCTGTCTTTCTTCTGCTGAAATCAGTGTGATTTTAGAGGTATCCACACAATCAAGATGCAGCTTCCAAACAGCATACTGTATAAACTGAGCTACCTATATAATAAGTAAGGACTCAAACCCTCTCCGCAGTTCTATAGACATAAAATCATCAAGTACTGGGAGTTTACTTTTAGATTTCAAAGGAAGATAATGATCATGTTCACTTGTATAGGTTCGTCTTTTAACACAGTATCACTGCTGAAAAGGGCAGAATTGAATAATTTAAAACCTGTTTTATTTTGTTCAGTTTTTTGACACAGTCACAACCATTGCTTCTCAGTACTAATTTTTTAAGTTTCTAACAAAAGAAGTTTCAGATCTAATTCTGGAGACGATGTTTAGTGCCAGAATCTTTGCTTGGATTAGCAACAGAAACTCAGCCAATCTGATTCAATCTGAACAAAAGACTTGCTGGCAAGACTGAATCATTAGGTGAGCCTAAAATTGTATACTGGCTTTACTTTTTCCCCTAAAGAGAGACACCTTTTTGTCCTGTTGCTCTTAACCTTTCTGATATCAAGTGATAGAAAAATATCACCAGCACAATTCTGTTGCAGCCAGTTCAGCTGTATGCTTGCGTTTAGTGATGTGGACTAAAATGTAAGAGACCTTTTTCTTTAAAAAGAAAAAGAACTTGTTCTAGAGAGATGCATTTGCTGTTGATAAAACCAAAGTGATTAATTTACATGTACAGCTGCCTCCAAGGCTGACAGACATCCTCTTGACAGTGTTGAGCAGCTGGATCTACCAGAAATGAATATTTCATAGCAAAACTTGGCTCTTTCTGATAAACATGGAAGAGATGCTGGTGGCAGCATAGCCATAGGCCAACTTCTGTCAGCAATGAGCTTTGTAGTATGTAAATGGTGTCTTTGACACTCCACTCCTTGACTAAGGAGTCTTGAGTGTACTTTTTCAATCTCCTCTTACGTCTTAATTTTTTTTGGGTCTTCCTAATGTCAGCATATTTTTTCTTGGAAGAAACTAACATGGTGTTGGTAGTAATCATCTATGGGGTAGACAGATAAAAAAGGTAGAATAATAATTTTGTTTTCTGATGGCATTTGATAATTAAGGTCTTTTTTTTAGTAAAGGAAGGTGTTGGGTGATTAAGGACACTTAGAAGGATAAACTGGTTTATTAAGTCTAGAAAAGAGAAGGTGCCTACCAACCATCAACATATAATTGTATAAGCACGATTACATCTAATTTCTACGTCTCTATTTATTGGCTTATTTTCTGTATTTATGTACATGTTGTTCCCACACTATATAACTTATTCAGCTAGATACTACATTTTTTAGAATAGCTCCTTATTTTTTTCTGAATGAAAAATTAGAATTTGATTAAAGTATATTCATAGGCACCTAATCAAGCACTAAGCCACCTTAAATGAATACCTGGATTTCTGAATAGAAAATGTAGTCTCTAACTTGGAGATATCCATCTTTTGAAGTCTGCTGTTCCTCTGGATACTGTATGTTATCAGACTACTGCAGACCAGCTATCTTTTGCTTAGGATAGGACAGAGTGATTACTTACTTCAAGTTTTCAGTATCAGAATCATCCAGAAAGCTACCACAAATCTCAGTAAAAATTAGTGATTTTTAAATCTCACAGATGGCTTGTTGGATCTGTATCAACAATGCAGAAACAAAAACCATTTAGCAGTCACTTTCTCATCTACGTATGCATAAATCAACCATTTCTCCTTACCAGAGCAATCAAGATGACTTGCTCTAAAGATGTTTTTCCCAAGATGTTCCATTAACTGAAAATCTAGGTCTAAGACACTCCCTTTGAAAAAATTAGGTCACAACCCTCCTGACTTGATTCATTGCACATCTATTGTTTTCCAGAAAAATAAAACGTGCAGCCAGATTTATGTGCTTATTACATAAAACTTAGAGACTCACTGGTTGTCAGAGACACCTCTCCCATTGTGCTATCAATAAACAAAAAAGCAACAAATTTAGCAGAAAATTTAAACACTGCTAATCCCTCAAAGAGGGGACAAAACTCATAATCAGTCTTATGTAAAGATCAACTCTTGTCTAAAGGAAACAATAAATATAATTCTCTGATTCTCCTATGTTTTGCAAATTAATCTATTATGTTGACACTTTACTAGCATTCTACACTCAATTTAGAGGTTTTTTTAGTATTGGGGCTAGAAAAAATGAACAAATGTTGCAGAAATTTATTTTCTTATAGGTGGAACTATTTTTCAATGACTTGTACTTGAAAGTATAACAAATTTTTCTGAAAAAGTGTCCTTTACCTGTTTCCTTGCAATAAGTACCTACTAGGGCTCTGGGAAGGGAGACATAAATATAGAAGTCTGCATCCTGTGTAGCAAATGCAGATGTGGCAGCATACATTTTTCTCAAGTAAAATGAAATTTATCTGGTATTTTTAGGTACACCATTAAACTAATTGTTTGTAGGTACTCTGAACAGCTCTAAGAGCTAAAAGAAGAGAAGTTGGCTATTGTGCTTTATAAATCTCAGAGGATAATGTAAAGAAATGTCTCATTAATATCTACTGCACTGTCATAAGCATCTGAACCTATTTTCAGGGAGAAAATGAACAGATACCCTTGAGACCCTTTTGAGGGTGTTTGGGTTTTGGTTGTCGCTGCCATTGCTGCTTCAGTCCCTTAAAGGGGAAGGTGAGCTCAGTGCTGGCTCCTGCAATGGCCCAGATCAAGGGAGAATGAACTGCTCCTCTCGCCCTTTCCCAGTGCTCTTGCGGGGCTATGTTCATAATATAACAGTGTTCATATATTTTTAAACAATGGATAAAAATATAAGAACTCAAAACATACAAAAGACTCTCTTTTTTTTTCTTTTTTCTTTCAGAGTATTATTATTAGAAGAGACAGTTTTTTGATTTGTTCCAGCACTGTGTCTGTGAGAAAGAGGTGCTTTCAGGTCAATGCCAGCTATTTCAGGAAAAGATGCTGGCAATATCAGACCAGGGCCTCCATCAGTGAAGTCACACAGGTCATTGTGGAGGAAAACTCTCATTAATGGTGCAGGTGTTGGTCTCAGAACTCACCAGGGTTTGCATTTAACTTGGAAAAGCTAAAGTCCCTGTTTTACATGTTTTTAAATAGTATAAATTTTTCAAAGTGAAATGTTAGACACATGCATTTTCCTACATCCTGAGCACTATTAGGCAGAATATAATTGATTTCTTTGGCAACACAATTACAAAAACTATAGAAAGAGCTGTAGCAATGATGGATGGCAAGATAAGTTATGAGGGAAATGTAAATTACTAAATACTCATTAAACGTTGAGAAGTAGCTGAAATGTTTTGCACCTCCAGAAAATAGTTAAGAGTAGGGTAATGACTGCAAAGGAATGTGTAAATTTGGAATTGTTCTCAGGAAAGTGTAATTTGGAATTGCTACTAAGCAGAATCAACTGGACCCTGAAATAGTCTCTCAAGAAAAGTGACAGAAGCCTTAAATATGTGACTATAACTGTGCAGAACATTTAAGAATATGGCATTGGTGATGGGATGGACTGAACAGGTGGTCCATATTAATTTCCCTCATAAACTTTTTCTGTGGCTCCATGAACACATTCAAGAAATCTGCAGTATATAAAAATCTTCTGTACGCTCCTATAACACGTAAAGGGGCCCTTAAAAACTTGTATGACTGTAATATCTGCCATATGTTCTTATTGTCAAAAATAGCAGCAAAAACCACAGTAATGGAAGAGAGCTTCTGAGTCTGGTCCATTTTTAACACCAGAAAACACACCACATAATCTCATTCAGAGATGTGTGAAGCTTCATTTCAAACCTAATTAAATTTTGCCCCTCTGATTCGATCCAGCAACTGCAGTCCCTGTACCTCACTCCTTTCACACAAGCCTTCATTTAATTTTAGCCCATACTTATTCATGACTGCTTACACTCATTTGTTCTTGTGCCAGGACCATCCTTTGGCTTTAATAGCTCTTCTCTTCCTTGGTATTTTTTAGAGAGGGCAATTATACCCCATTTTCTTCCTTTGTGTGGCACGACTAAACAAGCCAAGTGCCTTTACCCTCCTTGTGTAAGATAGGTTTGTCATTCCTCTGATCATCTTAGTAGCACTAATTGCCACTTTCTGCAGCCTGAATTAATCTTTCTTGCATGTGTGTGACAATGCAGGAGCTCATCAAGAGCTTTATTTAGGGGGATTTATAAGTTCCCTGTCTTGAGTGGGAATACCTCATCTGATACATTTATTTTCATGACAACAGCAACATTTGAGGGTCACAGTCTTCTTGTGATTGATTAAAACACTAAATCTTTCTTTTTCTCTGTCACTTTCAGTTGATGAGTTCTCTGTTTATATTAGTGGATCTTGCCAAATGCATGAGATGGCACTTTGCATGATTAAATTTTGTCCCTTCCCAGTTAGTTCCCCTGACCAGGCCATTTAGTTCTTCCTGTATGTTATTCTGATACTCCTGTGTATTGATGATGCCTCTGAAATTTGCACTATCAGTAAATTTAATTATTGCATTCTCATTTCTTTTTCCCAAGTCATTACTGTCTAAGATCAGTCTGTCAGGCCTCTGAGGACTCCACCAGTATCTTCTGCCCAGTCTTTTTAGTAGTGTCAGTCACCATTTCCTTTTGTCTTCTTTTCTAGTGACTTCTGTAGTAATGACCATTTCCATCATCTTAACCTGGCTATGAGCAACCATTCTATGATATATTTTCTTGAAATCAGTTGAGATAAGTCTGCCATTCACCCTTTTTTCAAAAAATACATGTTATTAAAGGGCCTATTTAACATGACTAAATCTGTCTTTGGCAATCCTTTTTTTATGACTTTTGCCTATGCATTTAATGTAACCTATATTTTTTATACTCCTGTGTCACTCTTCTAAAATTTATTCACACTGTTTCTGTTGGACAGATTGTATCATGTTTGTTCTTGAATACCTTTCCTTGACATGGGTATCTTTACTGTTCTACAGTCAAACAGTATCACTTCAAGCAAATCAATCATAAAATCTTTTTACTGGACCTGACTCTATAGATCAGACCATGTATATTTTCCAGAGACTTCATCTAATACCTCAGTCTGGGTATGCTGGCTTTCCACAGATAGACTTGGAAATTTCCAATTCTTAATATAATTCTGTTGGCAATTTTGCATCATCCTTCATACTAGAAAATGAAGCAAAGGTCACATCATGTTTGTCCCACATCTGAATCCCTTTTACACTGCATCCTGGCCCCTGAATGTTTTTTGCTGTTCTTTCTTCCATTTCTGCAACAAGAAAATCTTCTTCTCTACCGTGTGTATATTTTCAGTTTTCCTTAGCGAGGCTTAATGTGATTTGATTTTTTTGGCTATTCTGACTTTATCATATGCCCCCTGCTCTCCAAAAGATAGCTGACAGTCTTTTTTTAACAATCATCCATCTGTTCTATTTCTTGCAGCTCTTTGTTTGTTTTCAGCATCTTTTACTGAGAGGAAGAAAGATATTCTTTGTCAGTAGAATATCAGATAATCTTTTTTAAGCCTAAGAGAACTTTCCTAAGGTACCTTCTTTATAAACTGCAATACTACAAGTATAAAAAGGCTCTCAAGAACAGAAGAGGCCTGAGGTTTATATAAAACAGAATCTGTTCCCTTCAGTGAAAATAGAGGTGACTGGGATGCTCTAAGTGTGCTAAAAGAAGAAAAAAAAAAAAAACAGAGAAGGGCAGGGAAAGGTGGAAAATTAAAGACCTGGGTATTAGCTGGGATTTTGTTGCTCAGGTGACTAGTTGGGATGGAAAATATTTAGCACAGCCATTATCAGTACTTTCACATGTCTCTAAAGAAAAGGTTGTTTTTTTCCTTGCTTTTTTCTTTGTCCACCTTGCTTTTCTGCCATGTGCAGATATCCGTGCTGGATATTTTTGTGTCATTGAATGAGGTTTTTCAATTTGGTAATCATGTTTTGAAAACAGTGAGACTGGGACAAATGGCAGGTAAAGCAAGAATAACTGAGGCTTCAGGGGCAAGGGACAAGAAGCAAGACACTAGAAGAAAGAAATATTTTATATGCCCATGAATGAAGACTGGGAGGTGGGATGGATGGATGGATGGATGGATGGATGGATGGATGGATGGATGGGGATGGATGGGTGGATGGATGGATGGATGGATGGATGGATGGATGGATGGATGGATGGGTGGATGGATGGGTGGATGGATGAATGGATGGATGGATGGATGGATGGATGGATGGATGGATGGTTGGATGGATGGATGGATGGATGGATGGATGGGTGGATGGATGGATGGATGGATGGATGGGTGAGTGGATGGATGGATGGATGGATGGATGGATGGATGGATGGATGGATGGAAGGAAAGAAGATAATCACAGCGAGTGACTAGAAAGAAAATGCCTGATATTCTTAATATTTTCTTCTGTTTACAAATAAACTCTTATGAACTGATTGAAATGAAGAAGAAAATGGAAGGTATTTAATTTGTGTGTGAGCGTGTGTGTGGATGCGTGTGTGTATGTGTTTCATCAGTTTATCCTCTGTCTTTATTTTTTCAGTTTTATTAAGACTGTGCTGTCTAAAAAATTCATATCACACCATCCTTTAGAGACAGGTGAATGGAGATGGGGTGTAGTGAAGCTCAGGCTTCTGTGTGTCTCAAAAACCTGAGCCACACCTTAGGCATCTTCAGTCTGGGTGTTCACAATGCGCCATGGCTACCCTGACACAGCTGGCAGCACACCATCCCTTGACTGAGCAGATACCTCTGAAATGAGAAGTCAAAATACAGCAGAGGAATGGCACCATAACAGAAAGAACCTATAGCACAGGTAAACTTAAAAAAAATAATGTGTATTATTTGAGACAGGCTGGGGAGCAAGATGATAAGGAGCAGCACCACAGAAAGGGACTTGGAGGTCCAGGTCAATGGTGAGTTGAACATGAGCCAGCAGTGCCCTGGCAGCCAGGAGGGCCACCTGAGTCCTGGGGGACATCGGGCACAGCATCACCAACCGGGCAGGGAGGGGATTGTCCTGCTCTGCTCTGCACTGGGGTGGCCTCACATTGAGTGCTGGGGTCAGTTTTGGGTGCCAAAATACAAAAAAAAGACACTAAACAAGCAAGTATCCAAAAGAGGGCAATGAAGATCATGAAGAGCCTTGAGGGAAGGTGGTATGAGCTGCAGCTGAGGTCACTTGGTCTGTTCAGCCTGGAGAGGAGACTGAGGTGAGACCTCACTGCAGTTACAGCTTCCTTGTCAGGGGAAGCAAAGGGGCAGTGATCTCTTTTGTAAAGTGTCCAGTGACAGGACGCCAGGGAATGGCATGAAACTGTATCAGGGGAGGTTTAGGTTGGATATTAGAAAAACGTTCTTCCCCCAGAGCATGTTCAGGCCCTGGAGGAGGCTCCCCAGAGAAGTGGTCAAAACATCAAGCCTGACAGAGTTCAAGAAGCATTTGAACAAAGCTCTAAGGCACATGGTGTGACTCCTGGGTCTGTCCTGTGCAGAATTTCACTGATCCTACTGGGTCCTTTTCAAGTCTGAATATTCTATGATTCTATGACTTGTAATATAAATAACATAAGGTCCTGAATTGTCTGCTGAATCAGTGGTAAAATTCTATTAACTGTTGAAGTCAATTTCAAAGACTTAACTTTGTAGTGTTAGTTTATAGTTGTTTGTGTTTCTTATTTTCTTCCTACTGTCGCATTTCTGGGGTAAGAGAAAAGCCCTGTACGTAAGAAACTGATATTTTATTCCTGAACCTTGCTTGCAACTGAAAATGAAGAAGCAGATAAGAATCTTCAGTTACAGACCAATGCACATGGTCTAAAACTCTTAGTGACATTTCTGTTGGGTCAAGAGAAGGAGATGATCCACATCTTCTCATCCTATTCTTATTTGTTATTTCTTGGTCTTGTGTGTGGAAGGATTTAAAAAGAGCTCGTCAAATTTTGTGTCACCATGCAATGGGTAATCTGAAAAAAAATATGATGCTTGTGTGAAAAATACCATGGAGGAGGATGACGTTTTTTAGTAGGACAAATATCTGAAGGAAATATTGGATCTTGAAACCAAATTAGGTGAAATACAGGAACTGCTACTAGTATGTGTGGCAGCTGTAAAACATTCATTAATACACCAGTTTAAATGTACACAGAAACTACATTCTTGCAGAAACTAGATTTTAATCCTAAACACTAAAATAAATGTTCTGGAAAATATTTGTATTTGTTCACATTTTCTCTATGTCCAGAAAATGGTTAGAAAACTAATAAATATTCAGAGGCATATCAATGGTTAATTAAAATTACACAAAGAGATAATGTGTTACATAAGCAACTTTGTTTACTGCGATGTTCCAATTTTTGAAGCACTCCATTCAATACACACTTTTCAGAGCAACTGTAGCAATCATACTGTGCATCCCTAAAACAAGTACCAAAACATAGAAGTGAGCAAAAGCTGTGGTATTTACACGAAGCATGGGTCCCATGACATTGTGTTCAATTCCAGAGAAACATTTCATAGAAATTACTGTTTTCCTGCACTGTGTTTGTCCTCAGTAAGTACACCTGAGAAGTAATTTGTCAGGGATGCATGTCAATGACCAGATTTTAGAGGCAAGAACTTTATGTACTTGAACCAGACTCCCTGTAGGTCAGTAAGAGTAGCTTTCTGGACACAGCAGCTTTTGACATCTATTTTAGGCTCCTGCCCTGCAATTTCTTGTTTGGGACCCATCTATATCCACTGGCTGCCAAGGTGCACACCTGATATTTAATGTCTCCTGGGAAGGTGATGCCTGACAACTGCTGTCTTTAAGGTAAGATGCGATCCAAGATCAGGGTCTTCAGATAACAGAGCTACCTTACACAGTCTTAAGTGTCCTACTTAGACAACTATTTAAGTAACATGGTCATATTTCAGGAAATTTTTGGGTTTGTCTTGTCTTAGTAGCTCTCTAGAGATGGATCACACTGATTCTTTTTCCTCACCTTTGCTCCTGAAAGGCTCCACATCACTCTCTCTATAAGGTGTCTTAGCCTTCGGACAGCCAGGTCAATAGCCACAACAATTCAGATATAAGATTTCTGTATATATGCCTGTATAGATATAGATATAGATATAGCTTTTCCACTGAGAGAGGAGAAAGACAGCATGGCTTAATTCACAAAAGCAGAAGAGAACACCTTCTAACAGAGCAACAAGGCTCTTTTATCCCTTTTAAGAAAAATATCTCTGCCTAAGAAAAAAATTGCTGCGTGTACCTCCTGCTTCCTGAACTAGAAGATTCTTAAACTACAGAAGTTTAAAGCACATGTGAGGCCAGGGGTGTATGCTGACACCAGAACTTATGAATGACAACCTGGCCTGCATGACATGTAAGCCTGCAGACTTGTGTGTTTAGAAGGAATTATGCTGGAGATTGTTTTTAGGTACAGATCCAGCCATACTGCATCATACAAATAGTAAAGAAAGCAAGGAAAAGAAACTGTAGGAAGGGATGATAATGTCCTGCTGGAAGGAGTGCTAAATTAATGTGAAGAGCTATCCCTCGGGTAGACGCATAAAAACTGCAGGCTGGGTATTCAGTATCCAAATGAATTACTTGCAAAATGATTGCTTGGAGCTGCACCAACTTTTGCCTAGTTAGCATTCATCAACACTACTGCCACAGCTCTGCTTGCAGGCCTGCATACAAGCCCACATGCATGCCAAGAAAGGGAAACATGAGGAGGCATAAAATGAGAGAAGCAAGAGAGAAAAACCCCACCAGCACTGCATGGTCATTCACTCTGACCAAAACAACCTTGCCCAGCTTTCCTAGAGCAAAGCCAAGGAGAGATAAAGAAGAGAGGTTACAGTAGCTGTGAATATCAGGCACACAAGTTTACAATGCCAAGGTCTTTATCAGTGTAAGGAAAACACAGTAAGGGCTTCTTTGTTACTCTGATATATACAGAGGATTCACGTGGTTTCTATATTCTATCAATACACAGAAGAAGAGTGTAAAATGGCCAAAACCAATTAGCATTTCTGATGCCAAAAACCAAACTGTCTGAAAGGAAATTTACAGATAGAATTATCCTTCAATTCCCAAGCAGGAAGAAGTACTCCCATCTTTCACTCACTGTCTGCTACAAGCTACTTTATCAGCCTTTTAGGAGAGAAGTGACTTCCTCTGAGCAGTCGCATGCTATGGGTGGATGTAAGAAATTCAAAGACTTTTATTCTGAAAATAAACTACTATTTGAACCGCTCAGAGTTGCTCTGGAGCAAGGAGTATGTATTAACCACCCAAAGACATTAGGCTCCAGGCTGTATATAGTGAAAACTTCATCAACCATTCCAGTGGCTGGAAATTTAAAAAAAACACCAAAGGTTGAAGTCAATACAGATTCCTACCAGCAGAACTGTCAGGCATGCTTGGGGGAGGTTCAGGACAGCAGAATGCCAGCTGTGGATCAAATCCTTCATAGGGTTTTTTATATGTTTAAGGAAGACCATTTTTTAAAGATTTGTCTCAAATTTCTGCATGTGTTTCTTATCAATTGTAAGGAGTAAAGAATTTAATACTGGAAGAAAGATTTTTGACTTCATAAGCTTTCCTTCTCTTTTCTGCAGTCTCCAATGATTCCTCATATTTGAATAAGATATTACAATTGTGTCATTTTCAAAAACCCCCATGTCTGTATATGGGTGAAAGGCAAGGAAAGAGAAAGGTTGGTGAAATGCCTGCTGAAGTATACAATAATTTACCTTTAGGAACAGGAATACTCAGGGAAGATTTCACAGGGGGAACAAGTAAAGCATAAGCCCAGAAACTGATGTGTAAGGTGTAGTCTAGGTCACTTCTAGAATTTCCTTAATCCTTCCTACATCTCATCCTGATGTCACCACTCTACAGGAAAAGATTTAGAATTTAATGTTACTAATCATAGCTCCATTTCTTCATCCCTCACTGAATATGTTCCCCATATTTGTTGCACCAGTTGATGAAATTGCATCAGAGAAAACATTCTCAGTCTCCTAAGGCAAGAAAGCAATCTGAAAGGATGAGTAACACATTTGGGAGGGACAGAAAATGCTTTAGGCTCTCAAGCCATTTGAAGGACCTGTGGCAAGGACCACAGCAATTTTGCTGGGAAATGCTTTAGTTTTCAATTTCACTTTCTCTAAGCAAGCATGTGTGATTTCACACAATATTCTGTAAGCTGATACACTACTGGGATTTTAAATAACAGCAGAAATGTGTTTAACACAATAGGGGTGTTGCTAATTCAAGCACAAGAAATATCCTTTAAAAACACTGTTTAAAAGAACAAGAGCTTGTAACTGGAAGAATATAAGAGTAGTTAGGCTACACCTGGAGTACTGGAGGAACAGAGAAAGGAAAGGGCAAACAGATTGCCATCACTCCTTGGGAAATTCCTGCATGCTTCCCTCACTGAAAGTTCAGTTCCCTTACCTTGGCCTGTTTTTCTCTGGTAACACTTTTCCCATCCAAACCTGTAGACCCCCTTCCCATCAGCTCCTGCAGAAGGATCCTTCATGGCAGAGTGTCCATCTTTGAAACAGGTTGTGCAGAATTACTGCAGACTCAGCATCACTGGAAATTTTCCACATATACAGTGAGACCAGGCTACACCTCATGTGGTTTAGTTTTGGCTACCATTCTGCTTCAAGACAGAGGCTGGACTAGATGACAGAGATCTAGCCAAGGTTTCTATGATTCCATGAAATGGTAACACATATTTTCTGAAAGATTTCTTTAGGAAGAGGACAGATTTTGCCGTTTGGAGTTCTCCACATTGGATAAACTCCCTTTGGCCAAGGACAACCTCTCTAAAATAATGTGATCAAAGCTTCCACCAGAACCAATACACTTTTGAAAATGCTTTTTTGGCAAAAGGTTATGCCTTCGGTTCTGAACAAAATATAAGGAAAAAAAGAAAAAACATTCTATTCATTTCTATTGTGATCTATTGTGTGATATTATTACTCATCAGCCATGCAACACTTTGGTTAAGTCAATACACATATAATCATGGGAGAAAAAACATTCTTTTTTTTGTTTAAATCTTAAGCCAATCTTCAAATATGCATTATTTTATTTCTTCACTTGGGATTATAAAGCAGATTTTTTTACCTATCATCAAAAGTCATTTTTTTGAGCTAGGAACTCAGATATGGCAGAAAGACTTTTACTCAGATTTTCCTTCCACTGAAATTTAAATGGCATTATTAATGCAAGAACCGAGCTAAGAGAAAAACATGAAAATAATGTCACCATTTGGGTTTCATTACAAAAAGTTTGTTCGTCCTTGTGCAACCTTCTGCAAGGTGCTGGCAGCTAAAAGGGACAAGTCAATCTGCATGTGGGTCCCTTCAAACACTTCAGCAATATTGGCTCATTCCCCAAACAAATCACCTTATAAAAGGCTCTTGCTGGGGCAAATCTTTCATTTAGAAAGAAATTTAGAGCTGAGCACCAAGAAAACTTTCTTAGGGGTGTAAAGAGGGTACCAATCAATTTGGGAAAGAGCACAGATAGCAGATCAATGATTTAAACAGATATCTGAGCTATAGTTTTCCTCTTTCTTAACAACTTGTGGATGTAAGCAGTACTCCCACTGGAGTCCAGAATGTTGGGGCAGGAGACTTTGTTAGCTTCCCATCAACTCCAGGCATAACCTTTGCTGTGAAATACAGCCCCACATTGCAGCTACTCAGCTCTCTGTGAGTTTCACATCACCTCAGTGGCATTTCTCTATATCCAGACACACTAAAGTATATCTAAGTAAAAGTTGATCATCCCTGCTTGCAGATAGAGCCAGTTTCAACCACAATTTGGATGAATTGGTTGTAGGTTTGTCATCTGCTCCATTTTGATAGAAAAGAGCAAAATACTGTTAATAACTATGTTAGTTTGGCTTCCAAAATCTGTCTTAGGCAAAGACTAAGCTGAATTTGTCCAGCTGGAGTTTTCCAGTCCTGACATGCCTGCAGGGCAGAGGTGACTGCCCATCCATGGTTACTGAGTTTGGGGAGCCGTGGTGTTTCCCCTGGCATGGGTTTAACAGCCACATCCTGCAGCAACACGTGCATTGTCTCTGCTCTTGGCTACCTGAAGACCTGCCAGGGTGAAGCATTTCTATTAATCTCCAAAGCGTTAAGTCTTGAGGGGTTTTTCATGTAATTGACAGTGATTTCTACAGTACACAGTTAAAATTCTTTACTTTTTAGAACTCTTTCTATAATTAGAATGCTTTCTGAAAGTCTAGTGCAACTGACTCCACAAGACCTTACTACTTCAGTAAAACTGTATTATTTTAGGGACAGAAAAAATTGAATCGTGTGTCACATCATCAGATTCTTTCAACATCTTGTTAGCAAGCATCTGCAACATGCTTTTCTGGATAGATACTGGGTAACAGATGTCAGGCTTAGTGAGGAAAATACTTAGAAAAAAATAACTACAGAATTTTTGAATCCTCATAGCTAAAATGATGAATTGCAGTGGCTGCAGTTTAAGATGTTGTCGTGAGAAAGAAAAATGCTTTCTAAAGGAATGATTTTATGTCAAGTTTTAGTTACTAAAGTGAAAATATTTAATTTTGCAATCTGAATAAAATGTAAAATAAAAGAAATCAATGTAATAAAGTTAATAACACTGATTCTATGTCTCTCTTATTGAACAACTGAAAAGCAGATGTGCTTTGATTAAGTGTACAAATATAGAAATGTACTGATTACAGGAGTGAAGCTCTTTGAAGTGTTTCCTAAAAGACACGGCTGTCTTTTAGGAGTAAAAGGTCTTACTATTCTTTCCATTTACACAGTTTCATAACTTGACATCTCAATAAATAACAGATGCTTATTGACTTCTTTATGAACTGTCAGTAAACCTGGGTGATATTATGTTGAATGCCATTTACAGAAATTTACAGAATCATGATTTTTTTTGATTTGATTCCAGCTCATGGGTGTAAACTTTGTTAACTGCTGGACACTGAAGCAGAAGAGTGAAACACCTGCATTTGCATCAAGTCTGACCCCTGGGAATTTTTTGCAAGCCTGCAATCCCTAAAACTAGCATTCTGTTTCACTTTCTTTCTTCTGTTCTGAAAAAATGACATCAAAATTGATTTGTCTCTCAGGATCTCTTAAAATTGCCTTTTCTAGTGTATATGAGCCAGGCTCCACTCACACTCTAAGCCACACAAGTTGCTGCCACATTCCTATACTTTCTTACAGAAATTCTGGTTGAAGCAGTCCTTAAAATAAATAGCCTAGTTATCTTAGAGATCCTTCACCTATTTGGAAACATCTATGAAACTGACTATTTGCAATAGCTGGGGAATGAAAACTTCTTTTGTAACCACTAGAATCCAGAGGACAGATTTTTCTGATTCACAGCAATAAATTCAAAAGGCATACAAAGAATATTCTCCTGGAGAGCATTTGTGAAAAATTTTTCATCCTCTGTAGGTGCTGGGAGTGGTTGAAAAGTGACTGAGTCTACACCCAATTTTAGGTGTAAAGAACACAGATGGGAAAGTAGAGACTCGTATTCTTACAGAACATGAATGCAGCCTAGTCTAATGAAGTCACATATTTAGTGACATTTAGTCTTTAACCAGTGATCATGCTTCCACAGGGTGACTTGCTCTGTCTTAAGATAGATGTACAAGCCTCCATCTGGTCTGGTTTTCTTTTAAGGGACTGTACCTGAGGTGTGTTGTGTGATGGCTTGAAAAACACTAATTTGTGTTCAAATCTTACATGTGATCACACGCTATGTCCATGGAGATTGTGTGTGATGGTACAGTGTCAGCAACTGTTTTCCTGCCCTCCCTGTAACCACAATTAAGTGTTAACAAGGAGTGCTCTGACAGTGCTGTGTAACTGCCTAGATCAAATCCTTTTACAACATAAGTCTTGTAATACAAGCTCAGAAGAAAACGTGTAATGTCATCCATTGCAACAGCATTAAACTTGCTTTAAATTATCACAAGTGGCAAAAGCAGAGGGCTAGAGACATTTCCTAATATTTCTCTGCTGGAAGTAAAGCTTGGCTTCAGTTAAATGTAAAATATCAAATAATTCTACAACTCATTTGCATGCTACTCCAAATAACAGTGAGCAAACTTTAACATTCTTTATTGCCTTCTAAAGCTAGTAGCAGACCAGGACAGGACCAGCAAGATTAGGTGAAAACAGTGGATAATAATTAAATCTTGGGATTTGTTTTCTAATGGAAAGAACCTTCTTCAATTTACAGTTTTTATCTGTATTTATTTACCTGTTTTAAACTCTGCATAATATAACTTGAAATTATTGTTAATTATTTTTTATTTTCTTTCTAGAAAAGGTTCACGTGTTCATATCCTAGCTGCAGAAGTGAAGAGAATATCCATGAAGCATTAGTGGAGCTTTCTTCTCAAGACAACATAATCAGTGCTTTTTAATCAATAAAAGGATCTGCAGACTCTTACCACACATTAACAGAAGTTAGAATATCCATGGTGGTTTTGGCCCAGATACTGCAGTTTGCCTATATTTACTGAAAATCACTGTAAATTACTTAAGCTGATTCTTAATATTTGAGTAATGTGTTATTAAAAGCATGAGGGGCAGTCTGGTGGTCTGACTAAAGCACATTTAAACAGACTAACACTAGAACACGAAACAGTTCAATGCAAACATTTTGGAATGCACTTTGAGAAATGAGCCAAAATTTAAAAAAATATTTTGTGTTTCTCCTTCACACTGACCCCCTTCAAAAACAAGTAATTACAAGAAAGAAAAAAGAGTCAAATATTTTCTTAAAAGCTGCCTCTTTTTAAGAATCTCAAGTTAGAGTTTGAAAACAATAGGTTCCCAAAGTCACTGTCATTTATCCGCCCTGAAAATTAAGGAAAAAACTTATGAGATGTATGTGTTTTGTAGGACTGAAAATTAAAATTAGTCCTTTTTTGTTAGTTGGAACCAGTCATTCAAATAATCAGAAACACATATTCACTGCTCTAAAAAAAGGTCTTACATTTTAACAGATTTTCCTTTTCACCATCAAACAAAAATTTAAGCATTGTTGGTTTTTTTTAGAAGTAGCAGAATTCATGCTCAGAAGAGCAAGCAAGTATATCAATTTAATTTTAAAGACATGAGAAGACTCCTTGAAGCCAGTCATATCTTTGTGCTTATAATCCTAGGTAAATTGCTGCATCTTTTTTTTAAACTGAGTTCTTTGTGTTTCCAGGTAAGTGTTATCTGGTAGAAGTAAAAGTAATTAAAATTTATGTAAATTATGATAAAACAGATTCCTAATAGAATAGTTTATCTACATGTCCTTTGTTTTTACAATTTAAATATTGATGCATGATATTTTATTTCTTCCTTACTTTTGAGTGTATTTTGGTTTTATTAATCTTCTGGTAATTGACATTTGTTCATATTCTGGAAGCTGACTCTGCAGGCATTACAAATAGAAATAAACCAGCAAGATATTGTTTGGTCTCATCATAGAACTTTTATTATTTTGGAAAGTTTCAGCATGCTTGGTTTGATATACCAAGGGAAAAGTTTTAATGTCAAATATCACTGGGCAAAATATTGATTTATACATATAGAATTCTATGTGTTTTGATTTTTCCTAAGCTTTGTCTTTCCCAAACAGCTGCTGCCTTCCAGATATGATATTTGATTTTTATTAGTTTTTAGTTTGTTATGGATATTTAGATGGTACTACTGCAACAGATATTTGTTCTTATGGTTCACTTTGCTAATATGTACCATTGAAGTCAAAGGAATGGTTTCCCCAAACCTAGTTCATAATGTGGATGTCTGTAAGAATCAAGGATTTGAAGTTCCTTTAACACTTTTTTTAATGAAAATCTCTAGACCCATGATTTTGATTTTTGAATACTCTTCATACTGTAAACTGCTAATTCTGCTAATACTGTTCACATATGACAATGATGTTCATACTTTTACAGCTATGAAGATTATTTTGGGTGGCATTGAAAAACATCTGAAGGACAATGCAGGCATTGGTCACAGCCAGTACAGCTTCATGAGAGGAAAGTCCTGCTTTTCAAACGTAATTTACTCTTATGGCAAGGTAACCCACCTAGCTGATCAAGGGAAGACAGTAGGGGCAACCTTTTTGAATTTCAGTAAAGTTTCCAATAGAGTCTCTCACAGGATCCTTCTGGCTCAAACGTCTGTCACACAGCTGTATAAACACATCATGAGATGGGTGAGCAGATGGCTCACAGGTCAGGCACAAAGGCTTATAGTGAATGGGGTGACATCAGACTGGGGACCTGTCACTGGTAGGGTCTTGCACCATCCTTGGCCCTGTGCTCTTCAGCTTCTTTGTAAATGACCTGGGCACAGGACTGGAAAGGATACTTAGAAAGTTTGCAAATGATACAAAATTGGGAGGAGATGTTGGCTTCCTCAAAGGCAAAGAGACTTGGACAAATTAGAGGGCTGGGCAATCAACAGCTGTGGGAAATTCCACAAGAGAAAGTGCCAGATTCTGTGCCTGGGATGGGGCAACCTTGGATGTACGGACAGACTGGGGAATGATAGGTTAGAAAGAAGTGCTGCAGAAAGGGACCTGGGGGTCCTGGTCAATGACAAGGTGGATATGGGTCAGCAGTGCCCTGGCAGCCAGGAGGGCCACCCGTGTCCCAGGGGTCATCAGGAACAGCATCACCAGCTGGACAAGGGAGGAGATTGTCCTGCTCTGCTCTGCACTGGGGCAGCCTCACCTCAAGCGCTGGGACAGTTTTGGGCACCACAATACAAGGATGTAAAGCCATTGGAGACCATCCAGAAGAGGGCAATGAAGATGGTGAAGGGCCTTGCAGGAAAGTGATACGAGCTGCAGCTGAGGTGACATGGTCTTTTCAGCCTGGTGAAGAGGAGGCTGAGCAGAGACCTCACCACAGTGTCAACTTCCTCATGAGGGCCAGAGGAGAGGCAGACACTGATCTCTTCTCTGTGGAGAGCAGTGACAGAACACAAGGGAATGACCCGAAGTTGTGTCAGGGGAGATTTAGTCTGTACATCAGGAAAAGGTTCTCCACTCAGAGGGTGTTTGGGCATTGGAACCCAAATTGGCTCCCCTTGGAAGTGGTCCCAGCCTCAAACCTGACAGACTTTGGACAAAGCTCTCAGGTACATGGTGTGATTCTTGGGGCTGTCCTGTCCCGGGCTAGGAGTTAGACTTTGATGATCTTACTGGATCCCTTCCAACTCAGAAAATTCTCTGCTCCTGTAATATGTTTTTATATTCAGCAGGGGATACATAATGCCACTTTTTCTGAGGGCTACTTAGAATGTGGTGTCAATTCAAATTATGTGCTTTCTTCCTGTACACCACATATATTACCAAAGACTAAAACATCTGTCATGCCAAAATTAAAATTCCTATTACTAGAACAATATAGTTCTTCCATTTTGTACTATTCCTGGAAACCTCTCAGTTCTGTAAACCTTGAGATAAATGTACTTCAAAGTCTTTGGGAACAGATTTACTGTGGAAACTAGTTGAAGAAAGGAGAGAAGTAATCCATGAGATCCTTGGGACTCCAGGAAGGAAGACCTATTTCCACCTGCTCCAAGCAAGTTAAAACAATTGTAAATCAGTCTTTAAGGACTGCAATGGCTTGGGGCAGTCCAATCCTAAACCTACCAGGGCAGGGATCATCCCATGGCATCTGTGAAGGCAACACAGGTGGGAATGGCAGAGCAACACTGGCTTAGATCTTGCAGTGATGAACAGCAAGTGGAGAATATCGCAGCAAAAGGACAGAGGAACGAGGGAATTGAACCTAATGTGCAGTGCTTAATTGGTAACCCATATCCACTAGGGGTATTTAGGCTAAAACTATTCCCAAGACACTTAATGTGGTGAGGAACTTTTCTTAATAAGTATTTTTTGTACAAATATTTTCAACTTTCCCTCTCCTGCCATAGAGTTTCCTCCATCTTCAAATCATTAAAGTAATTCTTATGTAAGCAACTTCTTCTTCTCAAAAGAAGTCAAGGACCTTACTTGACTCAGTTTCCTGGGAATGGGCTCAAGTTTTTCATTGATGAATTTGCCTCTTTTACTGCTAAAAACACTAGACATTTTATGGTACTAGACTATTATATCTCACCACTCTCAATTTTATTCCTCATTCACAGACTACACAAAATCTTTCTGAGACTGAATTCTTAAATGCTTTCTGTTCCATCCTTAATCCTTGTAGAAGGTTTATGTTTTTTCATTTAGCCTTCTTAGAATGATTTTATGCAGAATTGTATCACAGTGGTATCCAAGAGAAATCTAGCTCAATGTAAAATGTACAAACGACCTCTGAAGTCATGCCAAGTAGAGGTCTTGGACTTTGTTCCTCAGCAGATTGTCCTTTGGTACTAAATCTCTCTTAAAAGGCCAACAGTACTTGTCACATACACTATTAGGAATTGAAAAAAGAACAAGAATCATTCAGATTATGGCCAGTTAATGTCTAATATAACAATTCTGAGAAGGAGAAAAACCTCGTTTCATGTTATATATTAAATATATCCAATTCTGGTTTTGTGAAATTACCCTATATACAGCTAGCTCATGGAGCAAATCTCTTGATACAGAGGGCCTTTGGGTAATGCTCTATTCCCATTATATTTCCACTGAAGTTGGGGGGACATGTGATATTAGTAAATTTGCTTTTTACTTCTGTCGAAGTGATTAGTTCATTGTTTTAGTTTCAAAATATATTGTTTGCCCTCTGTTTAGCAATGCACTTAATGTACTCTGTCTTCCATTCCTGTTCCAGATAGCTGTTACTTGGGACTCTGCACTGTTTTCTACAAGTCAAGCTGTCCCTAGGTTCTCCAAAACCCTCACACACAGGTGAAGCCTCCTGTTCAGGAGGCATTGGTAATCCTGATCACTCCAACATACTGAAGGAGAGTGAGATCCTCACACAGTTCTTAGTGTATCCTGTCCTTCCTCATTGGATGTGTTAATACCTGCCTATTTTGAAATCCAATAAAATAAGAAAGCATCAATCACTCTATTCATGGTGCACCATTTGACATTACTGTGGCTTCTTCCTCCTTTTCTTACATACCAAAATGTCATTCCAATAGTGTACAAAAACCTTGAGCCTTTCAATTTTGCTGGTTTCTCCTTAAGCTCTGAGCTAACAAGCTCTTTACCACACAGTCCCAGTGCTGTGATTTTACTTTTCTTATGGTGTGTTCATTTGTCCTACAGGTTTGCTCACAGCCCTTCCTTACAGTTCTGCAATTTTCTCAACTATGTGAGCCAAGGCTCTGCCTGTAGCAGATTCATAGAGAGCTGAATCAGGGACTCTGGAGCACCAGGAGGTCAGAGAGATGGTGAAAGATTCTGGCTGGGTCAACTGTGGCAGAAAAAAAAGGTTTGAAGGATGACAGCTGCTGTGGCCTCACATTTTCACTGTCTTTCCCTTGCCTCTCCAAGCATCTGCTTCTTAGTAATTATTTTCTTCCCTCAGGATTTTCAATCCAGTTGACTTCATTGAACTTTGTTCTTTTGTTTCCTCAGACCTCTTGCTCCTACTCAGTACTGCTAACTTCCTATTTAGAGTCCTTTGCTGCTTCAGTGCACTATTTTGTTCTCAAACCCAGCACAGCCTTCCAAACAGGTGAAAAGTGAGGCAAATGGGAATGAAAATATGATCTATCTACACAAGGAAGATAAACACGACTGTATTCATTAAAGGAACAGGAAAAGAGGGTGAGCAAGAATGAAGTAGAACAAAAGCCGTACTTGAGATATTTATGAGCCCAAATAGCTACCAAAAAATAAAAACCTCACCAAAAATATGGCATAGTAGGAAATAGAAAGAGTTGTTCCAAAATGCAGTAACTCTGTTGACAGCAAGAAACAGAATGATGTCATTCACTGGAAGTTTTAAATAAACCATTCAAATTGAGAATGAGGAAGAGAGGGGATTAGGGTGACTAATTTTTAAGGGGCAGCCAGGGAATATGATGCAACTAAACCAAAACTGAACCAGTGTTAAGAAACTGACATTTTTTTTCCTTTGCTTTTATTACTTCATTACACTTCTGGTTTCACTTGAGTCTAAAGGGCAGAAGGATCAAAAGATTTCTTTCTATTGTCTCTAGAATCGTGATTCTGCTAGAACTGAGAAAGTGGAAAACACTATCATGAAGGCTGTTCTAATGAGGCCCACAGCTTATACAGTAATTCTAAATCTGTTTAGATGCATCCACTTCTGAAAGGTCAGTAGTAGCTTGTGTCACTCCCTCTTCAGTTTAGCAGACAAAAGGAAATTCTCTCTGCTGCCTTTTTCCCATTTTTCCCAAGATCACATGGAAGTCTCAAGGCCAAAGAGAATTCTCTCTGTTTATCATCATAATCCTGGAATCAAAGTGATGACTGAAAGCAGCAGAAAACTGTCTCTATGCCTTCCTTTCAGTATAGGTACTAGAGTAAGTGCTTTTCACACAAGCTAAATCTCAAAACTAAACATGATCTATATGGGAAGTTGTCACGGGTTGACCCTGGCTAGGTGCCAGGTGCCCAATCAGTCGCTCTATCACTCCCTCTCCCACTGGACGGGGGAGAGAATAATATGGAGAAAGACTAGCGGGGTGAGATAAGGCAGTTTTATTACAGCAGAAAGAAGAAACAAGCAGAGATCTGCGCTCACAAGAGCTAAAGGGAAGAAAACCAATCAGTCTCTACTTCCCATCAGCAGCAATGTTCGGACACTTTCTGGGAAGCAGGGCTTCAGCACACATAGTGGTTCCTCCAGAAGACAAATATGGAAGCCTCATGAATGATCCCCCTTCCTCCTCCCTTCCCTTATATATCTGAGCTGATGTCATATGGTATGGAATATCCCTTTGGCTGACTGGGGTCAGCTGGCCTGCTTGTGTCCCTTCCCAGGATCCTGCCCGCCCCATCCCCCTTGGTGGGGGAAGGAATGTCAGAGGGACAGCACTGCTTGGCAGTAGCCAAAACACTGCTCTGTTATCAACACCAGCTACCAATGCAAAACACAGCACTGTAAGGGCTGTGAGCTTTACCCCAGCCAGACCCAATACAGAAGTATAACCTTTTAATATTGTGTTTCCCATCATGACTCTCCAAATCCATTTTTAATAGTGTAAAGTAATAATAAGCAGCCATACTTTTGGTATGAAAATACTGGAATATACCATAAGTTATCTATGTCCATTAAGTAGGAAAATTGCATGTGACACCTGGCACTTGTCTGTGTGTTCCAACCCTTTATCACAATAAATGTTTGTTCATTGCTTGAAAATGCTTCAAAACAGCCTTACATTTTGTCAGGCAAGGAGGCTTAGAGGTCTGAATTCTTGAATGGGGACGAAAATCCTACTGAAGGTGCTTGGATGCTGCAGCCCAGTAACTGGGATCTTTGTTTATCTGAGGAGCTCTAAGACATTTTTCTCTGAAGATTGCCTTTTGTCAGATTTTTCATTTTACAGATCAAGGAGGTGACTCATAGCTGATCCATGCTGAATTGTTTTCTTTCATATGCTTCAATCCAGAGTGGAATGAAAGGACCCTTAGAATTCCTCCATAAAGTCTGACAGAAAAACAAGAATTCTGTTATTTTAAAAAATTTAGTAGTTTTATTCTAGACCAAGCCATTGAGGGGAAAAGGGTCAAAGAGAACTTCCAGGGATACTAGTAGCAAAGATTTTACCTGAAAATCTAGAAACCCACAACCACATCCCTGAGTCTAACCAGACAATACTCTTTTCTTTGTTTCAAGTTGAAATTCCACAGTAAGCACAAATGGCAGAGCTGGTAAGATTTTTTTTTTTTTAGATTAAAACATTTTTTTTCTAAAATATAATTTTATAAATTATCTGGTTCTTCATGTGCCATACTACCATGGCATTTCTTTGTCTGCTTAATCAGAGTTCACGTGTTAGGGACTGATATCTCTTGTGAACAGACTCTTTGTAATTCTTTTTCATGTATTGTTAATATTAAAATCCATCATGAAATTTCTATCGTATCTTAAGTTTTTTAGTTACCTTAGACTATCTAGCATCTGTCTGCACATCTCTTAAGAGCTGCACTGCAGGTGATCCAAGAAAAATAACTAAGATTTTTTTAAAACACAGTAGTGTATTTCTATCACTGTACCTTGAGAGGTTAAACATAAGTTTTAGAATCTGTAACACAGTCTTAGTTATGCTGAAGTTTCTGGAAATGTTTGGATAAACTTAAGCCATATCAGGACTTTTTTCAAGTTATCCACTGTGAATACTTCAAAACAATAATTGAAAATAATGTTCCCATTAAAATTATGCAATGTTTTCTTGAAATCTCACTGTTCTTGCTAAAAATTTCCATCAAGCTCACTACTTTACTCACAGAGAGCAAACATGAACATAAAGAAATAAATCACTCTTCATCAGTCATTCTAACTAAAAAAATTTAACATTTTTTTTCTAAATTATTCTTGAGTTTGTTAGTCTCTCTACAGAGTTCAACAGGTTTTGGATCCAGCAAAAATATTAGGAATTTTCCTCTGAAGAAATTAAAATTTTATTTAATTAGTATTGCTAAAAGTAATTTTACTTTAAAAATACTAGTTCATTATAAACTATCTAATTATTTCAGATACACACAAAATTTTAGTTCTAAAACCCTTAAAATTCAAATATCTGACTTCTGTACTGTTTTCACAATAAACTAGAGTGGAAAAGGAAGAGTGAACAGAAAGAGCAAGGACTTCTTTCTGCACAGAGCTCCTCAGCAGAGCTGCCCAAAGACCTTGGATCAAAGTCTTCAGCCTGGCTTAGGGCAGCCCGGTAGTCCAGAAAGTCCCGCAGAAGTTTTCTTTAACACAGTGTTCCAGACAGAGGTACAGTGTGATCAGAGAGTCACAAGTGCGTGTTTCACTGTGGCTGGTTCACTCCTCACTTGTCACCAGAGGACCTTGCTGCCAGTGACATTATGTGCCATATCAAACCTCTGAAAATGGATGGATTGCTGAAAACACCCAACTTCTCACTATTCCCTTTTACTGAACATAAATCTAGTTGGTGAAGCTACGATAGGAGAGCCCATTAGAGAAAGGGTAGAGCAGCATCAGAGCCACCAACAGTTGAGGAACAGAATAAAGGAAGAAAAGAGAAGGTCATAAATGGATTAAATAATAAGACGAAAACAGCAACCAAGTGGGCAGGGAGAAGGAGGATCAGGAAATGAGCACCTAGGAGAGAGGGAACCTCTCCAGCTTCTTCTGCTTCCTAGAATAAGAAAAGATGATTTAAACAAAATAAAAGAAAATACTGAAGGAGTAGGTGGAAGTAAAAAGTCTAGGAAATATTTCCTGAAACGTTTGCATCACCTGGAACATACAGCCATGTAAAGATCACAGAAAGCATTTGAAGCTTAAGCACTTTCTGGAAGTTTCTTGCCCCTGGTGTTGATTTACTGGTTTATTTATGTTTGGTTTGCTCATAAAAACTAACAAGAACAATGGTAGTGAAAGAGGGAAACTGCTGATAGCAAATTGAATACAGTAATTTGAGATAATAGTACACTTTAAAAATAAACATAATATGTCTTTCTAGGTGAGAATTTCTTTGGTATGGTTATGATCCAATTGATTTCCTGCTTTGAGATGAAAGATAAGACCTATGATGAATCAGACCTCTGAATTATTCTGGGACCAGCATAGTTGGCAGAGACTTTACTCCTTTGCCAGTCCCAAACTACATAACTTAAACTATCAATGCAACCTAGATGAAAACTTTGGGAAACAACTCTTGCAATCATCAAATACACGCAGAACTCACAACTCTGAACTTAGAGCAGAGTGAGAAAGAACTCACAGATTCAATGCATGGGAAAAGCATGAAACATGTAGGTGTGAGGATAGAAACAGGATTCCTCCTTTCTCCTTAGATAACTATGACTTCTGAAAAGCAAGTTATTGACCCTGTAAAACTATTTACTGAGTCATTGGCTACACAAGATAGGGTAGAAGAGGGTATTTACCAAAATGTAAAATGTTGTATTTACCAACATGGTTGTTCTCCACAGTGTCCTTTTTGTCTCAGCAGGAGAATAAATACTTTTCAGAAGATGGTTCTGAGCCAGATATAGTGAGATAGGCTAAAATTAGCTTCTGGGATTATTGCCCTTCCATTCACCATAATTAATCATTAAAGTATATTAGATTATGTGCATGGCCACCAGTGTACCTTTCAGGGGACACACTTACCCATTGAATTTTAATAGTCTTTCAGGAAAATCTTTCCATGGAAAAGGTCAGAAAAAACTATTTCTGAGGTACAGAGTGAGAGTTTTGCAACAGGCACCAAGAAATCTATGGGGCAAGAAAAGAATCTACATTAGAAAACTAGATATTACATGACACAATAAAAAACTATTTAAAGCCATTCTGGTTCTAGTCCCCTTACACATCTATCATATTCACTGATTCACAGCACTTCAAATCAAGCAATTAAGTCCTTTAGCTAAAGTTAAAAGTTTGTCTTTCTTCAAAGAACATACAAAATGGTAGAAAAAAATTAAAATATCACATTTTAAATGGTGCTGAAATATAGGACAGGCTAAATGTTTTAAAAATAATTTAAAAAGAGATTAAACTGAAACTCATTGCTTTCACCCTAGCATATCTCACTTTTTTCCCTAATGTAGCTACTTAAAATGATCCTACTTGTCTGAAACTGGCAGCAGAAGGATGTAGGTTTTGTCTCACAGTTACACACTGACCTACCTTCTGTCCTTCAAGGCCATGTGGTTTACTAAGGCATCCAGTGGAATTGCTGTGTGTCTCAGCCTACAGATTGCTTCCTCTCTGTGATAAAGACAACCTGCACCCTTCAGGCTACAGGTTACCATTTTTTAAGAACTTAATTTTAAATATATACATTAGGAACTGTACATTTCAGAAAGTATATAGATCCTGAGATAGAATTCACCCAGGTGTTCATCATGCTAACTGCAGCTGATCTGCACAGTTGTGTACCAATAATGTTGATTAATGAAGCACATCTCACATAGAATAAATAAATGCATAGGTGTAGCATCCACTGAGCAAATTCCCTATTCCACTTAATAAAGTAATAAAACAAAAATTAGAAAAAAAAAAAACTTACAACCAAATACCTATTTATCAAGATTAAGTTCTGTAAAACTTGATTTTGAACTTTTTTTAAAATTGAATCACCACTGTGGCTAAACAGTGACAAAGGATAAATCTACAATTGAGAAAATGTTGATATAATGAACATTGACATCACAGACTCAGTACAATTTTTTCTTTATTTGGAAGCACATGAAAAAAATATAAAATTTTAACTACTATAACTAAGAATAAAAATAAAATAGATTCAGGTAGGAAGAAAAGCAGAGGCATAGCTGGAAAGAGATACCATATGTGTCATGTGTCATATACATAATGGATCATGAACCTTTATCTAACAGAAATTTTGGACAAACTAGAAAAAAACATCAGTAGATATAGGCTGTGTGTTTTTCATTGGGCTGAAGTCATGAAACAATTATTCCTCATTGTGAAGGAGGGGAGAAGGACAGTGTGATCCAGGGGCAGGTTTGGAGAGAACAAGAATTTTTGTTCATTTGTCAAAAAAATATATGCAATTTATGTTCACATGGTCAAAAAAAGTTTGCAACAAATTTCCGATATGAGGAGTTTCCAACTGACCTGAAAACAAAAAGTAAAACTGGACACAGTAATATGGAAGACTGGAAAAGAACAGGGAAAAAGCAATTGGAAGTGGACAGCAGAAGGAAGAAAGACGGGAAAAAATTGCAAATATTCTCAGGTTGCGAAATTTTAAAGAATACTAATGCGTTTTCCTGTGTGTAGGATTCTGAACGGGTATTGAAGATGAAATATGGATGCTGAAGATTCAGTTAGCTTTGTATCTAAAAGGAAGCATGCTGAAGAGCCTATTTCATTTGAGAAAAATTGGTTATTTTGCTTAACTACTTCTGATTACCACACTGTCATCTGTAAATGAATCGAGATGCTTTCCCTTTCTAACCTAAATGATTAAACAACAGTCTTGAATATTCCAGTATCAAAATAATTGGGAGGGTTGATATAAGTATTTTGTTGCTTTAGTAAGTAAAAAACAATTTAAAAAAAATCTCATATTAACATTATGTTATTGTTAATTATTTTAGCATTATTGTCAAATACACTTTCCATTAACATTAGTGATGTGACACATAAATCTGCTTTCCATATATATCAGTATTCTATTGATTTGACAAAGAAAACCCTACTCTGAGATATAAGTTGAACTCAGAAGTAAAAAAACCAAACAACCCAGTAAGAATAACTGCCTGACTAAAGGACAACAGCAGAAGCATACTATGGATACCTACTTGTTTCTACCTGCAGGAAAAATACACGGGCCTATGAGATATCAGTGAATAATAAAAAGAAGTGTTCTTCATAGATAAAGTTGAGAGGAATTAATTTAAAATAATTCTTAAATGCATTTCTTTTGTGTATGTCTGTATGAGCCTATTTTTTATTAATACAATAAAACAATGCACATAGGCAGTTCTTAATTTTTCAATCAAATGTCTGCAAACTTAGGACAGTAATAAAATTAAATAGGGCAGTTCAATGTGTATAAATTTTCCCAGTAGACATTTGCTATATGCCAGTACTGAAGTCACACAGATCGTGATTTCTGTATTTAACAGAAATTTGTCCAGTTCTCTGTTAACAAAAATCAAGGCATTTTGTAAATAGGATGAAAGAAATTGTATTTACTAACTCAGAATATTATGAACAAATGTAAGAAAGCTTAAGCAAGTATCCCACGCTATTTTTTTTCCCACAATATAAACTGGAGTTTGTTTCATCTAGGTACACCTAATACTGATACATCAGGAGGTTGAAAAATTAAGCCCAACTAAAATCTTGTTATGAAGGTGCTCACATCTCAAGAGAAAGTACAGAACTGACTTGTTTCCAGTTGAAAGATATAAAAGCAGGTGTTTCTGTAGCACAACCCAGCAGACACACGGTTCAGCATGCTCTGTTTGAGCCTGTAGCCACCTCAAAGACAGTGTAAAGAAATCTTTCATGAGTCAGGATTTCGAAATCCTACCTACCCAAAGGGGTACTTTCTTTCCAGCCTGTATCCCTTCATATTGAACTCATGCTCTGAAGCTCTAATCTGTATCATTATTGCAATGAAAGTACACAGTATAATTTTAATATCTTTTCTCACCAGGGCAATACTTCTTGTGACACAAATAACAGTTTTTCACTCCTTCTAAATACTTATTCACATGACTGTCCTGTGGCAGTGTGTTTGTGGTTAATTTGGAAAATTCCATTCCCTATATTTCACTTTAGTTCCTCCAGAAATTTGTGCCTACCTACCCACAAACTGGCTATTGTCATTAATATACTCAACTCTATCCCTTCTCATTCATTCTTTTCCTACTTTCCATAATTCCTCCAGTTTTCATCAGAGGAAATTTGCAGTTAGTGGGAGAAGACATGAGACTCTGGGGCATCCTTTCACTCTGGACATGACTGGGAGACCCCAGAAAGTGTGTTGTGTCTCCTAAAAAAATTTATTTTCTTTCTAATCACCTGTTTATTCTTTTAATAAGTAATAATAAGGCAATTAGTACATCATATTTCAATATTCACATAATTTAGAGATCAAGCACCACAATTCTGCCATTTTATGTCCTAGGGACAAATTCAAGTCAGGCAGGGGAAGACATACTTCCATTGACTATACCAAAACTACAAATGCCAAATCAGACTCTGGATTTCACTTGATAGACTACCATTTTCAACTATTTATAATTTTTTTTCTTCTTTTATCTGTGTTATAAATGTTTCACATTATGACTCATTGCACACACTTACCCTTCTGACTTTTTCCTAATTAGCAAGGATATACAAGCATATGTAGAGGGGAAAAAAACACATGAAGAAACTACTTAACAAGTGATAAAGCTTAGTATCTCTGAAGACTGACCTTAGAAAATTAGCTACTGGTCACCATATGGAACCACAAAATATTTCTATGAAACCAGTAATTTTATTTAAGGTTTGAAAAAAGCACATTTTTTATCAAAAAGAATGCAAGAATAGTTGCAAGAACAGTTTAGTGTACATCTAAAAATAGCAATTTAGATTAATATCTTTATGTGAAGGAAAATACATAAAATTCATTAGTATTTTTCTCCTTGTAGTTTCAGCAATCACCTCAAGGCTACTCATAAAACTTGAACATTTGTGTTCTCTAAACACAGAGCATGTGCCAATGACTTCACATGCACTGGTTTACTTCCACAGCACTCCCCAACTGGAAGGCTTGTGCCACTCTTTCTGAAAGTTCCTATTGATATAGAATAACAGACTTAGAAATCTTGCTATTCCCAAATTTTGAAAGCAGAGCCAGTCTGGTGGTCTCATGATTCTGGTTTCATGTTGACAAAGGAATTCTGAATAGATTTACAAATTAAAATATGTCAAACTTGGTTCAATTCAGTCAGAAGCTCATTGTGCTTAAACAAAGAAAAACAAACAGTAACAACAAGATGCCCCAAAACAAACAAACAAAAAAAAATCCAAAGAAACAAATCGTAAACTATCCTGACAGTAAATTTCTGATTTTGTGGTATTCAGATAGAACCAAAGATCTCACACAACCAATAAAGCTATGATTTAGAACAGTGAAATGTGTTGAGAAAGGTGAGTATTGTCATTGTTCAATGATGTATGGAAAGAGTGCAAAGATACTTATCAGTAAGACTGAGGTTTAAAAACTTTTATTTTGACAGCATCACTAAGCATACAGGAAAATCTATATTAAAAATAAGGTCAATTTCTGCTTTCAGGATGAATTAATATGAAAAAGTTCACAGCCATGGAACTTCATGCTGTAACTGCCAGAGGAGTGGTAAATTCTATTGTATACCAGAGTGAAATTTGGAAGTATATTGAGTTCCTGTCCACAAAAACCAGAACAAAGTTCTGTTTATAAAGAGTTTCAAGAATCAGATCAAAATATATAATCAGGAGGAAAGTGTTTACACATTCCTGAAAAAATGGTTGCCATTTTTAAAAGAGTAGTTCTGAAATTTTGGTGTCTTCTAAATTACTTTGTGGATACTGACAAAGTAATTTCTAAGCACAAGAAACCCCTCTTTAAAAACTTCATTACAATTGTTCTTGTGCAGAGACCCCTTGTTCACATCTATAACATTTTATAGTAAGATACTTTTTTCTGGAGTGGCTAAATGAGCAAATAAACAAACAAAAAATCAAATTCTTTTTCAGTAGATAATGAGGAAACACTGAAGAGAAAAGGTTAAGAAAGCAACTTTCTCTGGCAAAAATAGATTCTTCCAATTAGGATCAGAAGCTTATTTCAAAATTAAAGATGGCATGTTTCTGTCAAGAATAATTCCTCTGGAAATTATCTTTGGTTACAGGAAATCTTTCTATTCATAGGACTAAATCACATTGTATTACCTGTGTGTTTATCTGTTATTTAGAAAAAAAATACTGGGTCATTTATTCTGAGCCCACAGACTGCCTATTGATATAAGATTACTCTAAATTATTGGAAACATTTGCTTTTCTTCTGACGATTAAATGGGAGCACACTTTATTTGCTGCTTGGCATTTACTTCCTCCTCTACAGTTATTTTGCTCACCTGACCCCTCATCTGGATGCTGTCATCCACAAGCTATGTGAAAAAATATCAGGGTTGTGTATCAGGGTTGTGGAGAAATGCAATGTTGTGCCCAAAGAGACATGAGGGGGTTCTTTTCTGGGGGCTGGGGGCAACATTAATCTTTTGTGATTTCTCTACAAACATTCTACAAGTGTAACACTTACTAACTGTAGTAGAAGTTGAATACATGCTGAGTACTACAGTGCTGAACCATTTCAGCTGGGTAGTTGAATGGGTTTTTCTCCGTGAATGTGATACAGAACCCAAATTTCACCAGAATACACACACAAGTGCAGGATTTCACCGACAAAAATGCAAACTAGTATTACACTGCAGAAAAAGTCACATTCAAAGGAGCAAGAGAAATAAACTTTATCCAACAGCTTGCTAGGAACAAAATGAAAGGAAGAGTGTTTAGTGCAGCAATAAATAACCTAGATCTCAATACGACCTCTTTGTGAAGTCAATACCAATGTTTACTCAGGTTTTACCCAGCATCCCAAGGGCAATCATTCTAAGTTTAAATCAAAATTAAAAGCATCTGCAAAGGCACAAAGGATGCAGAACCCATGGAATTAATTTTTCCAACCTTCTTCCTGGTAGCTCTCCTGCTATCAGAATTTACGCCATACCTGCCAGGGTCTGTTAATTTTTTCTTTAGTGCAAGGACATTTCTGTCAAAGAAACATGATATTATAAAGTTCACTGTACATCAAACTCACTCTGTGGACAACAGCAATGAAGTAAAACCCGAATATCTGGCAGCTGTGTTTCCACATCATGCAGAATGAGATGTTTGTTATTCAGGATGTCGTTTTAGGTCCAACTTTACAGGCTGAGAATAGTCCAAGAGAGGAAGGTATAGTAACACCTTTGAGCTGGACAGTTCAGGATGTTCTGAGTCACCTCAGACAAGATACAAAGACAAGGCTTCATTGAAATGGCAGCTTCTGAGTCTTACAGTATGGGCTTTCAAGGATGGTCAGTCCTACAAGGTGGGACATGTGTGGGACATATTTTTCAATAGACTCTGAAGTCCGGTTTTGAAATATCTTCACAGAAGGGTTTGTCTAAGCTTTTAGACAAAGGCTGCCTCCTGCTAGCTCATGTACCATGATTTCCTTCCCCTAAGTCAGCAAAGGGGTAGAGGGAGAGATGTGGCATGTCTGCACCTCATCTTAGAGATGAGTAAGATGAGAAGATTCATGCCCAGAGCAGGATAATTTTTAAGAGGATTATCTCACTGAATCGCTAGGGTTTTCTCATTGTTTGGTTTGCATTCAGGTCTCTTACAGCACTTGATGGAAAAATTATACCCTAGATAAGAAAAAAGTTTATTTAAATAATTATTAGAATATAGAATATAAAAAACTTCACCAAGACTAAGCCTAGAAAACTTTGCTATCTTAGAGAAGATCTTGTAAATAAGTTTCTATTCAGGCTTTTACTTTAAAAGCCACAGGCAGAATCTTTCTCTCACCCTCATTAATCTTAAAATTTTTCTGGCGTGAGACCACTGAGTTTCAATCTTAAAGCTATGTCATTACCTCTCCGTTTAAAAGGAAAGTTGCAGCAGCTTTTGCATTAAGCACCAGTGATTACCATTGCTTTTATAGATACAAATGGGATCAGTTATATTCCTTTATTTTGTCCCTTAAGCTTTTTCACTGGCAAGATGCAAGCAATTGCTTTTTGACTGTGTAACTTTTCCCTTGGGGACTGTATTTCCCCCATCTGCCTATTGGCTGGAACGTCTATAACTTCTGGCAGCTGAAGGACTTTATTCTCTCTTCAGGGCCATTGTTTAGGTTTGTCCAAAACTAGGTGGAGCATATCAACTTCCCTTGCTCTTCCAGGCAGTTGTACACATTTTCTCCCTTCCAACGCATTCCAACCAGACTTGCTGTACCAGCCACGTACCCTATACAACCTCTATCCCATGGGCCCAGCATCGCATACGTGACCTTCTCAACCCACACATGGCAGTGGCTTGCCTTCCTTCCTCCTGCATTTCCCCTCCTCAGTGAGAGCTACACGGATTTTTGGTTGGTTTTGACAAGATGGTTTGGGTGGAGTTTATATTATGATCACTACTTTGAAAAAGAAAGGACCCTGGTGATATTTTTTGGGCAACTCAAATACTCCTTTTATGCACATTGTTCCAAATGACTTCTGCCACCTCACTTAAGTGTCACTAAAAGACTGCATTTCTCACAAGTCAGTTATAAAGTTACTCATTGGAGAAGGAACAAGCCACCTCTTTCCTTCCACTTGTCAAGTGATTTATGGGATTTCTATTCACAAAACCAACAATGAACAGACATCTCTTGGGATAACCAAGGAGTCAACATTTGCCCCAAGTCTATTCCCAAAGAGAATGACTGCAGGTAGCAAATAACACAGAAAGACAATGATATTTGTGCATAGGGAAAGATACTACTCTCCCACTCCTTCCTTCATTGTTGTTGCTGTTGTTGTTTCAGTTTTGGTTTTGTAGGGGTTTCTTTGTTTTAATTAGCAAAACAGGAATTTCTTTGTGTTTTGATTTGTGGTTTATGCTGGTTTTTGTTTGTTTGCTTGTGGGGGGTTTCTGTTACATAACATATAGCTGTTCACTGCTGATGAATTTTGGCCCAACAAGTTCTTCATTGAAAAGGGCTTGTGTCATTTTAAGTGTAAAAACTCTGAAACAGAAGCTTGAAAAAGAGCACTTGATCTCTGGGCTTGGGAGTTCAGAAAATGGATGGGTAAGGGAATCATGTTCCCCAACTGATGAAGGAAAATTAAATACAATCCAATTTTTTTATTTACAATGCTTCCTTTTCATACCATCTGACACACATTAACAGAGAAAGTCATTTATCATTCTCAGAAAAACACAGAAAAGTTAATACTGAGGTGGCATAGTCTATAAACAGTGCTTGTGGGAGATGTGCATTTTGCTCTTTTTGGATTTTGTATCTCAAAAGTGAAACTAGATATTTCCAACTATTGTTGTACTGTAAAGATGTCAAAAAAGAAGCAGAGAGTGTTTTCAGAGACTTGTAAGGCACTCTGATAAGCAGAAAGAAAGGTTTCCTTTTTGATAACTTTTATTCTGCAGCAGGCAATTAGCAAAGAAAAGGCACAGTCTACTCATGATTTTAAAAGAGTCCCTGAAGAGCTTTGCATTGTCATGGCAGAGACCAGGATTTCTAATACTGTTGTAAATCAAAGAGGAGAAACACTCTTGTATTGTGTGTGTATTCAACAGGGAGGTGCAAAAATATGGTGGCCCTGAAATAATCACTATTTTTTTGTTCTTTATTTCTTACTAAACAATGACTTGCAATGCATATTTCAGCTTTCCAGGAGTTAGGTCATGAGCCTCTGTACACAGTGCCGTGCTATATTTTATTTCCCATTGATAGCTTCATTTTCAGGTGATCTCTTGTCCTTGATTCTGTCAAAAGTTCCGGGCAATACTTCTTCAAATTGCATCAATCTACAGACTTAAAAACACTGGATTAAAACAGTGTGCACAGCCTATAATAACATTTACAATAAAAAGGACAAGCTTTAAGTGCTGAATGCAGTGTGGACAACTTCCCTCAGTAATGCATCTTGAGGTGTTTGAGAACAGCTGTAGGTTTTATACATTTCTTGCCTAATTAGTGTGCTAATTTTGGCTGGGATAGAGTTGGTCTTCTTTTCAGTAGCTGGTATGAGAGTCATTTTAGGACTTGTCCTGGAAACAATGTGGTAAACTCAGGCATGCTTTCCTTACTGCTGAGCAGGGCTTGCCCAGAGCCAAGGCCTTTTCTGCTCCTCACCCCACCCCCACAGTGTGGGCTTGTGTGCACAAGGGCTGGGGGAGGACACAGCTGGGACAGCTGATCCCACCTTACCAAAGGAATATTCCAGACTGCATGGTCATGCTTAGTGCATTACACTGGGTGAAGAAGAAGGAAGAGGGGAACATTGGAAATGTCGGTGTTTGTCTCCCCAAGTCACCATTATGCTGCCCAGCTCTTCCGGAGATGGATGAACTTGTGCTTGCCCGGGGTAAGGGCTGAATGAATCCCTTTATACTTTGCTTGTGAGTGTGATTTTTGCTTTACCTGTTAAAATTTCTCTGTATCTCAGTCCATGAGCTTCTCACACTTTTCCAACTCTTTTCCGCATCCCACAAAGAGGATACTCTCTGGAGCTTAGTTGCCAGCTAGGATTAAAAAACAAAATCACTTGTTATGAGACCATAGGCCAGAAGCCTGTTGCAAATTATAACAGGGAAAGGCCATCTCCAATTTTTCAGCATACAAAACTGGTGCTAGATTAGTAATTTGATTTTGGTTTCAGTTTAAACAATAGGAACCCTCAAAACTGTTTACTTCAGAGTTTAGCTATGTTAATGAACAACAGCTGGAAGCTATACATGGATTTTAGCTTCTCTACCTGAGGATGCTTTTGTATGTTGACAAAGGTTTTTATTAATGTCACTCTGAAGAAGAAGACCCAGAAGAAGATGTGCTGAATTAGACTGTCTGCTTCTATTTCTCTCATGCTTTTGGTTTTGTGTTTTTTCCTTTCTTGGCTACATGGAGCATTTGTAGGTTTAAATATTAGACTTTTTGATTGGAAGTGGAAGAAGGTCTGGCACATTGATAATAGAATGCTATTTTTATATATAAAAGGCAGGATGGGAATGGGTAGAAGGCAGCTGCAAAGTGGTTAAGGTCTGAGATGAACCTGCAGGAGCTTAGCTCTGTCCAACAGATTGTACACTTCTTGGCAAGCAAGCTACGCAGGTAAAAGCTCCAAGAAAGTACCTAATGTCACCTGTATGGGTTCAGATGTCAGTGTGAATAGAAAGAGAGGGCTGCAAGGGGTTGGCAGCCCCAGGTGGTATAGATGGATTAGAATTTGCAATGAAAACAGAGATCCTAAATCTTCAGTATTAGATCATTTACCAAGAGAGGTTGAGTAAGTAAGCTTATGAAAGTAAAGGACATTTTTCAGTGACAAAACCAGGCAAACAAGTAAGGAAATTAATCATAGCAAATGAAAGGCAAGTGAAGTCTGTACCCTAAAAAGCTGTACAACTTTCCAATAATAACGATAAATTAAAAGATAACAAAACAATAAGAAGAGGAAAATAACCTAAACCAAACCAACCAGCCAACCAACCAATCAATGAACAAAAAACACAACCAAAAAAAGCCATGCTAAAACAACACATAATATCAGGTCCTTCATCATCCAAAGCGTTAAGGGCCAGTCCTGTTTCTTTATCCCACAGAGAAATCATTTTTGTCTGCAGTACCAACAAGGAACCTCTATGTTTCAAAATTAATTCATGTGCTTAACACATCAATTTTCAAGATGAAAACTCACTCTCTCTGAAATGACAACAGTGAAGTTAGAGAAAACCAGTTATTTGCTATATCAGGGTACTCTCTCATCTTTCCCATAGTTCACTACTGAATTAAAATTGCTATTATTGGAATTTCTAACATGCCCATCATTTAAATAAGCAGACATCATTTCTCAATTCTGGGAAAGCACATGTTCCTTTTGGTACAGAAGCCAAGCAGTACTGCCACAGGGATTTAGCCTGAGTCAGTACTGTATCAGGCCATACTCCTTAGAGGCACTAGATATAGTAACACTAAAAGTGAGGATACCTATGATGTCATCATTTCATCTTCTTTGAATCTTTTCCCAAGTCAAAATAACTACTTAGCTCGTGAAAAGTGAAGAGATGATAGGCAGTAACAGGTTGTCATTATTTTCTTGAAGGATAGTGACTGGCATTAGCATGATGAAAAGTTAGAAGTGCTAATCATGAAGATGATTTGAATTACTGTCTATAATAAATCAACAGAAGGCATTGTCAAAAATGATCAAGTGACAGATCATAAAAGTTTGTCTCAATTCAGACTTTACTATTATATATACATTCTATGAATAATCTGTGGCACAAAAAATACATTAGGAATATGAGGTCCAAAATTCCTTATAAAATAGCTTTATCTATGTATATTTTCTAAATACAGCTGATGAAGTATTGGATGACCTTGCATTAACCATTGTTTGCTTGACAATAAGTTACATATATTACAATTTCTTATTTTATTACCTTTCTTAGTCATTGAAATAAAGTTGACATACTGAATGTCTGAGATGGACCACTCTGCACTGCATTAACCATTTATAACTTTTTATTGTCTTCATAAACATGATTTATAAGGTTCACAAAGATATAAAACTATGGCAGCATGCTACTTTTTCTGAATAACTAAATGCTAATTAGTTCCTTTGTTCCTCATGGGAGAGAGTCACTACCATGCTGCTTAAGCTCACAACTCAGAACAAAACAGTTTAGGTTACTTATCAGAATTAAAATTTTTTCAGAGTTCTTCTCTACTTCTATAAAAATTTGCCATCATGAACTCATAGAAAAGTATATTTCTGGGTTTTTTTCATGAAAAAACAGCAAAGAACCTCACAGTTATTTTTTCAAACAATCTTGCCGGATGTAAGTTAGTATGTGATGATCCTTCTAATTCACCACAGTTTCACTAGAAAATTGCCTTTAAAAGATGTAAACCTTAAGACTACCAGGCTACCTCTGTCTCCATTACAAGCAGAAAAACAAATTTATTTTTGTAATCAAGACAGTCAAAAGAATTTCCCTTTGAAATTTACTTTTCCTTTTTCATTCTTATTTCTGTCCCAGTCCATTTTTCTTTACACACAAACTTTCCTCAATATGTTTAGATACAGCACATCTCTCACATCTATATTTGCTCAAAGAATTAAATATTTACATTGGAATAGAACCTTTCTTCTTATTTTTTATCCATCTTTCACAATTTTCCATCTTTGAGAAACTCTTCATGCTCTCGTTCACCTCTCCATTTCCCAGTTTCTCTCTCCTTTATTTTCCCCACTATTTAATTCATTACTAGCAAGAATCTATATTTTATTTAGTTACATCCTAGGTTTTCTGCTTATGTTCTAGACTGAATAAAAATGAAAGTAAAAGACAGTATTTTTTATCAGTCTCCTAAGAGAGAATTGGGACTGATATTTTCTGAGCCCTCACCCAAACCTTTTTCTCACAGATTATATGTAAGGTTCTGTGTCATGGAAGAATGTACCAGAAATACTCTCTCAGCTGCATTGCAGAACTCTGTGTTGGTAAATGTAGCAAATCAACCTGCCACCATTTACCTAAGACTGGGAGATGATCAGTGATGTTTGAAAAGTTGGTCCTTAGTTTGATTTCAAGAAGTCTTAGCCTCGCCAGAGCTCAATTCAGATGTGAATGCAGGTGCTAACTCACTGAGCGAGGTTCTGGCATTTTGCTAGACGCCTCCACCTTGAACTTTCTATCATCTTGACAGTAGAATCTCATTTGCGGCAAAAGGATAAGAAAGACAAATCTGTGGCTTGACACCTTGTGACATCTTTCTATGGGTGATGAATTTCTCTTACATGACAGGTTCAAAGTTACCAAGCAATGGATGGATGAGTGGCACAGTAACTTCAGGCTTGCTGAGAATGACAAGAATACATCAAGTCATAAAAATCAAAGCAGCATGACACGTTTAGGAATGGGCTTTTCAATGTACTTAAGTAGAAGTGAATACATTTTATTTCTCAGGCAGTTAAATTTTGTCAAAAGCAGCAGATCCACAAGAGACAGTAAGTATATTTACTACTACTTTCAACCCTTTAATATTTTAATCCTGATAGAAATGCCTCAATGTAGGATATGTCGCCTTTTTCTCTTGCACTGACCATCAAAGTTTTTTTCCTAATCGTTGTCCTGTCTCTTTGTATCTTCATTTTTTTTGCTTTTTCTTTCATCAGTTTTTAGTGCTATAGTTTACCTCTTCTTATTATTTTAGATCGCTCTAACCTTTCTTACCTCTAGAGTCATGTTGTATGAAAGAGAATTTCACAGGGAACACACGAGCTAATATTTGGAATATACGTACATAGGTATGGGAATGTACATACAGAACCACAGGGCTCTGGTTTCAACTGAGAAAGTGACATGCAAGGATTGATACAACTCTGTGTCAAGACCTCAGGGTAGGATCTACTCAAACTATGGAAACTCCAGCTGTAATGTCCTTCTCTTCCTCATGGAGTTTGAGCCTGTGTTCCTGAATCAAAAGCCTTGGAAGCCTGACTCATGTGCTCTGAGTTTGAGCACATTGTGTTATTCTTGCTGAAGCTGCTCTACTTTGTATGAGAAACTTAAATATTCACCCTACCAGAGAGAAGGAGAATGTGACCATAGTCCTGGCCAGGGCACTAAGCACAGTTTTACGTTTGAAGGAGGGAAAAATAATCTCTATCACAGTTTCCAATTCTTAGGACATGGTCTATGAGGCACCTAGCCCGTGATTAACTTAAAAAATAATAATTATAAAGCACATATTTTAATTAATAAAA
>VZTZ01042543.1:114-167146 GCA_013400955.1 Drymodes brunneopygia
TGCCCGCCCTGAGGCCGCGGCCGCTGCGGCAGCTTCCACTCGCCAGTCGGGCCGCAGCCCGTGCTGGTTTTCTGCAAGGACCGCGCCAGGGCGGCTCTGTGCTGCCAGGACTCGGGGCACCGGCGGTGTTCGCGCAGGCCTGGGGAGCCCTGGCAGTGGAGGTGCCCGGGCTGTCCGGCCACAGGTGTGGGTGCAGCTGCGCCGCCGTACCCCGGGCTGCCCCTGCAGCACTGCCATGGAGCAACGCACACTGACACACCAAGAAAACCAGCACTGACGAAAAAACAACTCCCGAACCAATGGTAATGCTTGTGGCCAAAGGCCAGAGGTGTCCCCCCACTCGCCCACACAGGTGTCTTTATTTATTATTTATTTCGCAGCTCTGCCCAGTGCCAGCTTCTCCTGTGTGCCAGCTCCTGGGAATGGACAGGGGAGCTGGGCAGGGCTGTGGTCACAGCCCAGCAGCAACAAGTGGTGGGGAGGATTGGGTCAACATGATGGAGAGATTTTGTTTTACTTGTAGAAAAAATTATTTTGACCAGAAGTGTTGGATTTGGGGGAGGGCTTTTTTGTTTGTTTTGCTTTTTTTTTTCTTACTCCTGCTTAAGGTTTACGCAGGCCTAAGAGATTCACAGCTTTGGTTGTACCACAAACAGGAGAAGTGCAAGTGCTGGAACCAGGCTGGTGGGACAAGTGGACAGGGGCAGAGAACATTGTGGAGCAGGGGGTTGGGAGCTGAAGTTGCAAGCCAGGCACATTCCCTGAATACAGACAGGTGCCTGCCCATCCTGCTGGTTTGAAACCAAAGCTTGCCTCTTTGCTAGAGGCAAAAAAGCCCAAAGATGAAGGTAAAATGACTGCCTCCCGCTTGTGGAGCAGCTCAGTGCTGTGATTCTCAGGGGTCTGAGGACATGTGACTTATTATTTTTCTTTTTTTGACCTCATGCTTTCCAGCACAACCAAAGCATGTGGCCCATAAACCCACAGCTCTTGTTTAAATGTGTTATAGATCATCTCAAAAAGAAAAATCTAGAGTAGACACCCCAGCTGTAAGCAGAGATAGAGCCTATTGTGAGCTTCATGCTTGGCTTTCTAATTGTATTTTGGTTTTTGGTGTGTGTTTTTCATGCTTCTCTTCCTCCCCCAGCACCACCTCCTGCTGTACCGTACTGCACAGCTTTTGAACGGAGCTCTGTTTTGTCATTGCTGACTCTTGCTGTTAATACTTCACAGGACTTCCTAGTCTTGTCAGTCTTTTAGTGTCAAAGCAATAAACACGACAGATTTTCAGAACACATAGAGGTCCTCTGCTTCATCTCTGGCCTTTTACAGTTACAAAGTGCAAAGAAACCTGGATTCCAAGGAGCTACGGGCTTGGGCTGCAGGGATGGAGGAGGCTGGGCAGCTGCAGGACAGGTCACGGGGGTCTGGAGTGGTGAGGAAGGGGCAGAAACCACTGGCTAAGCAGGGAAATCTTGTCTTGGGAAAGCCAGCCACAGACACAGCTAATACACAGTGAGGCAAGAGCTGATGTTGATTGAAGAGCAGTGTGGGGCTGTGGGTGAGGGGGAGTAAATAACAAAGCACTGTCAGTAATGACCAGCCTTCTTCCACCCAGTCAGCAGGGAGGGACAACAGCACAGTGCAGAGACTGGAGAGAGCTGCTGAATCACAGTGAGGAAACAGCCAGGGAAAGGCAAAACATACCCTGAGCACGTGGAGAAGTTCTTAAAAACAGTCACTGGACACTGGCATCAGACAGAACCTGCTGCCTTCCTGCCCCCGGGGCCCTGCAGTGGGCTGCACATCGGCCAGGGGCTCTCTGTGACCCTGCCCATGGCCTGTGCCAATGGCATCCCACTTCTCATCTCTCCTTCCAGCCCGGTGTTATCCAAAACCACACAGCCCCTCTCCTGACTCAGCCTGCAGAAGGGTCCATTTGGTCACCCTAAAAAGCTGCCTGGCTGCCTGTGGCTGTCTGGTCATGTATCAGGTGATGACAAGGCATTGTTGCCAGCAGAAGCACACCACACACAGAAGCACCTTTTGCAGATTTTAAAAAAATTATTTATTAAAAACTCTTTGAAGTTGAAATACAGAGTAACTGAGAAAGAGTCTTAAAACATAGTAATAAAACATCTTTATTGCCTCTTAAATATAATCTCTAAGACTATAAGCCTGTAATTCCTGTTAAATCTGACTTAATTGAATAGTGTTTATAGGCTTTCCTCATTAGAGAATGAACACTCAATACTGGCAATAACACAACACTGGAAAGACAGTGGTATGGGGAATAAATCTCAGACTTTGGGGGCGTTGCAGAACCTGCGGATGCTCAGCCAGCAGAAGGCAGGTGCTTGCACAGGGCAGCAGCAGTGGGCTCAGGGGCTGCACGTCCCCTCCCTCTGGCCAGCTTACGGCCAGAGGACAAGGACGAGGTGATTGGACAGGTGAGAACCTGGGCCTCATGCCACAGTGCCCCAGGAGAAGGGATAAGCAAGAAAACAGTGGAGAAAAGGAGAGATGTGATAGGAGAGGCTCTGGGAGCAGCACTGCTGCCATGGCCCCCAGCTGGGACTCAGCTGCACCTCTTGGCTACAGCTGCTGGCTCAGCTCACAGGTGACAGGAGCCACGAGCACTATGGCTTCTAGGCAGATTGAACTGAAGTTAAAAAATACAAGATTTTCCTTGTAAGTGGGTAATTTCTTATTCTAAACTGGTGAAGTCCTGGTGCAAAAAAGGGAATTATTTCAGCTACTGGAGTGAGAGGAGGTCCTGATGGCCAGGTCTGCTGGTTCAACTGAAATGTCAGCTGGAGAACTCTCATGAAGCCCTTGAATTAACATGGTGTGTCCTGTCAGGTTTGCTCCCCCTCTTGATGTTCCTGGTACCATGACAGCACAGCTTCTCTGCAGATCTGGGGCTCAGAGAGAAGGTGCAGGGTGCTGCTCCCTAGCCAGTTCAGTCGGTGCTGCCTTCTCCCCAGGGGATGGGAAACAGCCAGGCCCAGCTGAAAAACATCTCCTCAGAAACAAACAGGAGGAGGAGTCCGTGGTGTAGATCCAGTGAAAAAAAGTGCTCTGCTCTCAGTGCCTTTTTACTGTCATGTAACTGGAAAAAAACCTGTCAGCTGCCCACCCAGTCCCCTCCCATAAACTGTTGCTTAATTCACTCAAAAATACTGATAAGGAAAACATGAATATTTTATGGAAGTCTCTTTTTGCATGCAGCAGTCCCTGAAACAAGCCAGGAGAGGTGATGAAATATATGCCTCTTGACACCTTCTGCTAGCAGTGTACAACACCACATGATCTTTCCAGACACTTCCCTAGCCAACATATGCAACTTTCCAGCACTTGTCTCTATTTTCCACTTATTTGCTTCTCAGTTTTACCTTGTCTTCTCTGTGGTTTTGTTCATGTCCTTCTCCTATGGGGCTCCCACTCTTTTGGGGCACAGTGGCAGAAGGAGACAGTGCTGGGTGAGCACCGCTATTGGTTTTCTGTGCTCAAATCTTGCCCCCACTGGTCCAGGGAAGGCTGAGGTGCCCCTCCTGTCCCTCCTCAGCACGCAAGTCCAGGGCAGGAGCAAAGCACAGCATCATGTCAATATGCTCTGGCAAAACCCAGCGTAAGCTGCAGGAAAACCAAGAACTTCTCCAAGCCTGCCCGCTTACCTTTTGGGAATGAAGGTACTCAGGCCACGAGCACATCGCTCCGCCAGCTGTTGCAAAGCACATTGTGCTCTGGGGACAGGGCAGTGTCACTGCTGTAGGAGAGCTGCACCTCGACTCAGTGCTGCTGCCACAGCCAGGCCAGTGTCTTCAAAAGAGGGTCTGGGATTTGAAGTGATGGACTTTTGGACACTTCAAACCCACCCAGGTCAGAAGCATCCTCCAAGGCCGTGGCTGCAGAGCATCTTGTTAGAAAACCCAAGCTCTGGGTAGAGACCTCCAGACCAGGGGCAACCTGAGTCCCTGTTCACTTGGGGAGACTGTGGCTGGCACACCTGGCACCGTGGTCAGACACAGCTGCAGGGAGGGCCCATGGGACACAGCGGAAGGAACCGCAGCTGCGACTGGACACGGAGGCAGCGCTGCTGTGGGCGGGGTGGCTCTGTAGCGCGTGGTACTTGCAGAAGGTGAGGGGTGACTATCACAGCGAGAAGCTGCTCTGGTTCACAGGGTGCTGATAGAGATGGGGAAGAGTCAGCATGTAAAAACATCCATGCCGAGCCACCGTCTGCAGTCTCTGGGGGCTGCTGAGAGCACTTAGATGTGGGGCTCCCCGAAAGCTGCGTTCCTCTTCTCAAACCTCATTTTGAGCTCTGACACGAGGGCATTGTGGGCGCTGCTATGACTTTTCTTCTTTGGTGGCTTGATGACATGCTTGGGAGTGAGGGAGCCGGACACGGTTGGCACCCGCCACCCTGGGGCATCGGCCCGGGGAGCCAGGGCGGGGGGTGGTGGGGGCAGGGGGGCTGCCGGCGGCACGGGCACAACCTGGACGTTGTTGTTGCTGTTCTCATTGTGTAGGCTCTTGACGTCCTCCTCAACGACAAATTTCTCTGCGGCATTGCTGGGCCTCTTGAACTTCAGCCACTCCATCCTGACTGTCCGGGATGGCGGCATCTGTCTCTTTTTTATGATCCTTCTCACCGGCATGACTTTGTTGGACCGCTTGTTGCGCCAGAACATGGCAGTAGAGATCATGATAGTTATCAGCACCATTATGCCCATGACACCAGCTAGCACTCCTAAGGCTTTCATGGGGTTATCTTTAGTTTGCATCAAAAAGGCGGCCATAGGCCCTTTGTGAAGAGTCTGTAAAGGAGTACAAAGAAAACACATGACTTACTCTAGGGGACAGACAGTGACCCAGAAATTTCATTTGTCCAAAATATGTTGCAAGCAGAGCTGATTGATGGAAGTTGTCTCTAAGAAAAATACGAGAGTCACAGAGCCAGTCCAGGGCTGGAGAATTTAGGTGGGGCTGGAGACTGGGCAAACATAGTACTGTGAGGTAGATGACTTGAACACAAAAGCTTACAGAAGTATTGTCACCAAATTAGGACAGATTCCTGCATGTCACCATAGTGTTTAACTTGCAAGAACAGAGCAAGAAAATAATTGGCTCAATTACTGAGCATGGCATTGAAAAGCATTAAGAAAAATCTTCTGCTTATAAAATGTCAGTGTACAAATGAATAGTTAGCAGATATGTGCTGCATTCTGTTTTCAAGTACTCTTTTACAGACATAACAAAACTCTTTGAGGTAGGGGAGATAAGTGGAGCTAAAGAGCTTTGTTTATAGAAAGAAAAGAAATCAGCAATGACATCAGCTACATATGGCATATTAAGGACAAATGAATGGCCAGTTCACTTTCCGTCTTAGCACACTGTGCGTCTTGGAGGTCCCCGTATTATTTTGCGGATTTTGCCCTGTGGGTGGAGCTTGGATCTTTTCACACTTTTCCAGTACATGATGGTGGAGATCACCATTGTAACAGAAATGGTGGAAAGGACGCCACTCATGCATATTCCATATATCGTCCATGGACGCTTCTTGAGGCCTAAAATATAGGATTTTACCCTGGACTTGATCTGGAAATATCAAAAATAAGAGAAATGGTCAACCCTCACATGGTTATATTTGAAAGAGACAGATATCTGTTATAAATACAGCTGGGGAACTAGGCTGAAGTGTGTACAGGATAGAGAGCCTATAAAATAAAGGCAGCTAAGTGTTGAACTAGGCACAGGAGAGGATGCAGTTGCAATGATGTTGAACTGAATCCAGAAACAGAAAAAGAAGTTAGGAAGCACATGTAAACACCTGGATGATTGGGGAATAAGGGATGGAGGCATGGCACATTGATCACACTTATTCAGGGCATGGTAGCTTATCCTTGGACTGTATTTCCAAGAGAAGATCATAGTGAATACAGGTGGTATCTGAACAGACAGTAGTGCTATGCAAGGCCAGGAGATCTTTCAGAAATGGCACATTCACGTTCAGGTTTGGTTACTGAGAGTTGGTCAGAAAGTGATGTGTGGCTGCATGAAGACAGGGCTGCCCACTGTGCCCCAGTCCCTTGTCTTTGACTCCATGGGGGAATCCTCAGCCAGACTTTGCCGGTCTATTAACAGGTGATCTGTGTTTTAGTTAGAGGTCTAAGCTCCCAGCTTTTGGTCAATGGTGAGAAAAGGACACCTCTGGAGCAGTAGTCACCATTTGCTGAAATAGGTATGAAAGACAGTGTGTATAAGGAGAACCTTGTGACTAGCTTGGACTTGAACCTCTGACCTGTAAATCAGGTGGATTTCTTTGTATGACTAGACTAGGATGCCCATCTCTTTGCCCGCCCCAGTCTGTGGGGGAACATGACTAAGAGTATCCCAGAGTGTGTTTCAGAGTATGCTTTGTCATTAATGTCATATCCATAAACTTGGGGCTAAATTAACTAATAAACACCTCCTTGTCTTAATTTCTGTGTTTTCACAACCTATCTCAAACACATTATCAAGCCCACTCTTCCTACCCTGAATGGGTCTCCTTGCCAACAAGAAAGGGGCAAAGAAATGCTGGTGAAACTCACTGACCATGTCACTGGGCAGGTAGGGACAAATTTTCATCACTCTGCTGTTCAGAGAGTTCTTCCAGTATTTAATTAGGAGTGGACCTGAACTAGAAACCAAAAGCAAAGCAGCCCATGGCTTTGATGGAGCTTAGATTCACATCAGCTTTGCTGTTCTGCATTACATGGATTTTTTTGTACTTAAATCCCATCAGATGATAGAAATTCTACCCTGGCTTACTTAACTTCATGTGAAAGTCAGATGAATTAAGTGTCAGATAAACCCTGCTAAGTAGTACATGACCTGAGTCCACCTGTTATGAGTTTTGTCAAGATCTATTTTATAGCAAGGCACTGATGGCTGAAGAATATTTGACTAGGTATTTGAAAACCTTGAATAAATGAGATTAGACAGGAGTACATGTTGCCCGTGTGCTCCAGCTGCAGAGGTAAGAACAGATAAAATTTGTATGGAGAGTTTCGGCATTTGGCTTCGTTCAATGCCCTGATCTCAGCAAATCTGGCATCTGTTCAGAGCTTCCAGTGAAGAAGAGATGATTAGTACCAAAACTAAACCCATTAACAGCTAGCTGGTTCAGCCTCTATTCTAGTTATTTGACCTCTACTATACAAAGCTTGGAATTAGCCTTGGACAACTACTGTTCTGCATGAAAACATCAGGCATTTTGTAAGCACACAGTAGGAGAGTTTCTCTTTTGTCATGGCCATGACACTGGCAGGATAAATAGGAGGAATAACTTGCAATACAAGCCAGGAATGTCCTAATCATAGTCAGGCTGCAGAGAGACTTATGGGAAGTGCATCTTTAAAACATCTTTAAGTCCTTGTGTCGATTACCAGCAGTGCCACGTAGCTGGCTCAACAAATAGTGCCACTTTGCAATTGCTGAAGCTGTTGTTTTTCCCTGAAAGGCATGCTGCATTTTGAAGGGTACTGGTTTTTCTGGTACACATAAAGTAAAAGCACATACTTGATAAAATGAAAGCTGTCTTATCTCTATGGGCCAGGACCTGGAAGAAACACTCTTTTTCTTAACAGCCATCAAAGGAGTTAAAATACCACTGCTCACAGAAGATAATGCTCTGCTGGTTTTTTTTCTGTGGCAGCTTCTCAAGAGCCTTTCCTAATGCATGGGTTGCAGTGGGCCAAGTATCCAGAAGCTGGACCCAAAAGGAATATGGTTGAGCTGTTCAACCACAAGAGCAGCTAAAGCTCACCAGCTATATTTAGGAGTCTAAGTAATGAGGCGAACCTCTTAAGAGCCCAAGCTATTGCAGATTATTTGTAGATGTGGCACTTAAGGGACATGGTTTTTTGGTGGACTTTGCAGTGCTGGGTTAACAGTTGGTCTCAATCTGAAATGATTCAATGATTGTGTTACAGAAAACTTGGGCTGTGTTGACTTGAGCAAGTGGATCTATACAATATGTGCAATGAACCAGCTGGTTCTGAGGAGCCCACTTCCACACATTCAGTGTTCCTGGAGTTCTGTTCTAGCCTGGTTGCAGGGAGGGACTGCCTGTTGGTGCCCCCCAAACACATTTTCCTCTGCAAGAAGTCCACCTTGTGTGCTTGGAGCTGTGTGAGGCACAGGCACAGTATGTAGGGATGATCAGGAGATTTGCTTCAGAAATGACTCCTGATCCAAGGTAGAACACCAGCTGCCCCTGCAGTGCTTATCCCAAAGCTCGTTGCTATCACTGTATATGAAGGCTGTGTTTGTATCACTTTGCAGTACAAACACCAGCATCAGGCAAGACTTCTCAAATCAAATCAGTCTATTTTTCAATTCCACGAAACTGTGGAAAGAAGAGGCCAACTGCACTGTAAATGTGGCCAGGGCTGTGCAGTGCCATCAGCCATGGCTCCCATGGTTGCAGTTAGTACGAGAGAGGATAAGATCTCCATGTAACTTCAAAGATTTTTGTCAAACCTTTCAGTTAGGAGAATCGAAAACTGAGACTCACCAGCCATATTTAGAAGTCTAATTGAGTGGCCAAAGCTATTAAGAACTACAGATTATGCTGTCTAAATATGGACTTAAGCCTCAGTCCATGAAGAGGTGTAAATAAACACCCCCTCTACATTTGCAGAACCTCAGTGGAGTCATCAGGAGGCCGAGGGATGCCCCCATCAGGCCAACCTTCAGGAACAGGAGTGGGAATCAGCCTTCTCTGAAAATATCAGGCAGCAGGAACAAATTTCTGAGTGAGGCATATGGATGGAAAGAGACTGGCTTTTCCAGCATATGGTTTTTATTCTGTGAAAGGATATTTTTTATTTATTGTGAAAGGGTAGGATATTAACAGATGCCCCTCAATACCAATTTCCATAAAATCAGATTCAGTTAAACTGAAAGGCCTTTGGATTTTTTTAACACTGTATTATTCCAGAAGAAGGTCCTTTTGATGTGCAATATTGCTGAACTTAGCCACAAGGCATCCATCTCGAAGGGCACAGACTTGTGCTAATTGCACTGGTAAATGTTAATCAGAAAATATGCCTGTTTAATTACTTACTGTGATTAACACTGCAGGAAACCTCTAGAGGATGCATTCAAAAATATTCTCCTTATCCAAAATCAGTAATACATAAATGCCCACCAAACAGCAAAATAAGAGCCTTTGTACAGCTGGAGCACAGAGGGATGCAATGTTTTCTTCACCAAGGATTTAGGACACTGGCACTACATCTCACATACATGCAAACTGATATCTGTTTCTGCAAAAAAGATGTGATGGTATGGGATATAAAAAACCCCAACCAACCCAAATCATTGCTAGCAATGGAAGAAGTAATAGAGACGTACAAAAGGTTATGGTGGATGTGACACTAGATTAGTAGCTCAGATCCTGCTGAAGAAACCTACTCGAAGAAAGAAGACGCTGTTGTTATCTCAGACTCTCTGCTGGGACTTGGCATCAAGAAGAGCATGGGAAGAAGGACAAAACTGTGTGTGCAAGGAAATCCATGTCATTACAGCCCTCTCTGCTTCCCCTTTAGATTTTATGAGGATGGCTCTCTCTCACTTTGTGCCAAATACATACCCTGGAGGGGGAGAAAAGGAAGCAGACAGGGGACTTCATACAGGACACCGTCTTTCATCAGGTACTGCTATTGCTTCAAGCACTGGAAGGAAATTCAGGAAACTCCTTATCCCAAAGTAACATTTTTTTTTTTTTTTCTTTCCAGTTGTCCTTCCTCAGCTGGTTCAGGGATATGTTGTCCCCCAGCAGGGGAGGTGTGGGGCACCCTCCCTGCACACACACCCATCAGCTCCACATGCTGGCAGAGAGGTTTCCAGCTCAGCCGGGAGGGAAGGGAAGGCTGGAGCCACCAGCAGGGACATGCCTGAGGACAGTGCCTGAGTCCACCTGGTGCCACACAATCCTTAAACGTGCAGCCTGTGAGAAGCCTGGAAGCAAGGCAGGGAGGGCAAGTACTCCACTGTGGCTGGGGGCAGCACTTCCTGTTTGTTGTATAAAACCCACCAAAACTCCATTTCCATGAGGAATCTAGGTGTAAAGCAGTTCATTTCCTTTTTATCTGTAAGAATGGCTAAGTCTCTAGACTTACCACAGACACCCAGCATGCAGAGTCCCCCAGCTCCACGTGGCAGAGCCCTGCAGCAGCAAGCCCAGACCATGCACACAGGGCTGGCTGGCCCCAACAGTCAGCCACTGCCCTACTAGGACAGACCCAAGCCCCTGGCAGTCCAGCAGGCTCTGAGCTGTGTACAAAAGCTATCATATGAATGTGTCTCATAAGGAGTATGAATAAGAGGAGATGGAGAAAACAGAGAAAGATTATAACAGACCAAAGAGCAGTGGGAGCATTGTGACCAAACAAAGAGAAGGCCAGCTGCTGTCTATAGGATGAGATTTGCATCTTTGCCCAGTATGTCCAGAGACTGTCAGGCTAATGGTGTGTTTCTCATCTACTTTAAAGCCCATTTCCTCCCTGCTGGTACCTACTTAAAGGCATGGCAAGGCAGTTACAATAAATAAGAATCGTGCAAGCATGCGCTGCGCACCATAAATTGCTGCTTGTTCTTCAGCTGACATAAACGCTGGACTAAGGAAAATCTCAACCTACATATGCAAGACTCTAAAAGAGTCTTCTTGTTTCATCTGCTGGTAGTACTGCAATTATTAAACTCACATCCAGAGTTTTATGTACTTTAAAGAATTTATGTAAACTTTTTTCTCACTTTTCCTATGTCACTTAGGTTGATTTATCTGATTAATTTCACTCTGACCCTAGCTGCTTTTCACTCACTTTTTGTAAGGGAAAAAGATTTTTTTTCTTCTCCTGAATGAAAATAAAAAAGCAGAAATTTAGCAATTGGGATCTACTTTTACTCTCAGAAGTCTATATACTTTCATTAATATCTAAAAATCTCTAACAGAAAACTCATCTCCGAATTACATATGCTCCTACCTTTGTGCCTTTGCAATATTTTTGATCAAAATATCTTTCACATTTGGGGTTGTAGAATCCAACTTCACCACAAGGCTCTAGAAACACTCTATAAAACAGAGCTGGCAAGAAAGTCTAAGAAATGGAGCAAGCAATGTCTACCCTGTGGTGCCTTTCAGGGATTGTCTCCCATAAGCTTTTTTGAAAATATTTGCTTACCTCTTCTGTGATATCAATCTTCAGAACTGCTGTGGTGCTGAAGGACGGGGAGCCTCGGTCTTTGGCCTGGACCACCAATGACCATATGCAGTCTTTATTGTTTGTGATGTTGTGGATGATGTCCAGAGAACGGATGTAGGATTTCAGCTTGATTTCCCCAGTGCTTTGGTCTATGTCAAACACATTGGCTGGGTCTGCTTGCATGATGGAATAATCCACAATGTTGTTGGGTTCTTCTGCATCCTGGTCTATAGCCTGGTAGGGGAAGTGTAAATAACAAAGGTGTTATTGTTTGTATCTTTGCCTGAGGACACAAAGCTTCTGAGCATTCACTTCTGATATTCGCTTCTGCCATGACTGGGCTGCTTTCATTTCATCTTGGAAGCTATGCTACATTGTCTAGTGAAAAACAGCAGGACTGGGCTCCCCTCTTTCGAAGTGATTTCTATTTGAGATGAAATAAAATCAGAGGAAAAACTGAACTGCAACTTATCTGTAGAATGCAAATGGTCCTCAGCTGGGGAGATTCACTGCAGTGTGGGGGACAAATGTGAAGTGATAAAGAACAGCTGGATTAGCTCCATGCTAACTATAGCTGCCTTAATTTTTGTGCTGTGGTATTTATTCTACTAACATTAGGTGTTGTATGATCAGAGTTCATGATATGCTTTCAAATGTGTGTAACATAGGATGTTCTGCTCCTTTGCCTGGGAATTGTTACTGCATTTTTTCACTTTCTGTTCCACACTGGATCATTGAATGTGGTTCTTCAAAATGAAGGGAACTAAGTTGTGTGGTTGAACACAAAGGGGTGTCAGGAAGGTTAAGTGTTCAAAATCCTGTACTTTAGTTCATTTATCTTATTTGGGCTTCTTGTGATCACTGTATAATCCAGGATTGTCCACCAGGTGATCATTCAAATACTGTAACAGGACTTTTTATTCTGCCTGTAGAATTTCTTTCTCCTTCTCAGCAGTCAGTAAATGCTATAATTCACACTTTAATCCATTTGTTACATCCAAATGGATGCGCAAAATAAATCTGCAGGAAAAGGCAACTTTCAGACATTCATCATGACCCCTGAGAGCAAACAGCAGAGCCAGGGCTTTTCCAAAGCACTCTCTGTTTTGTGCCACACGGTGCCTTCTCTCACCTCTATCTTCACCGGTGACCCGATGATCATCGTCTTTTCCTGGATGTTTTCATTGAACTCTGGAGAGTGGTCATTGACATCTAGCACGGTGATAAACACTTCAGCCAAGCTGTATTTCCCATCTGTGTCCTCTGCTTTCACGTAGAAATTATACTTGGAGTTCACTTCAGCATCTAGCACAGCCCAGGGCTGGGTGTAGATTATACCTGTTGATGGGTGGATTAGGAACCTGGAAAAGAAGCATAAGAAGAATTTTGGGTTTTTTGGTCATTTCATGTTTGTTTAGAGCCTGCCTTTGCTCCAGGCTGTAAACACTGAAATGCAGTGCCCAGACACTGGTACTCTTCTCCTAATTCCTGATGTTTCCAAATCCTTCATTCTACCTTGTTTTTGTCTAGTTCCTTTAGGCTTGAAAACCAGAGAACTCTCAGTTGTCTCTCTCTTGTGCCATTTTAGCTGCATTTTCCATTAAAAGTCTTTGTCCTCAGTAAATGATCAGTGTGATGGCCTTCTCTCAGGGTGATTTCTTTGCATTAAAAGGAAAAACATTAAACTTATTTTTACTTTTTTTTTCAGTTTAAAAGTACAGTGCAATATATTATGTCCTGCATAAATTAAAATTGATTTATATCACCTCAACAGCTAAAAGAAGTGTGATGCATATCATATTTAAGCTCTTCACTTCTCAGAATGGGTAGGAAAAAAAATCTGCTCTCAAATCTCGCAAACTACAGGGCAGATTATCGTCTCCTAAAATAATCATTTTTCCTTAGACTGACACTGGAATGGAGTGGGTGTTCAGATTTATCTGTTGCAAGTTCAATTTTACACATTTGTAATTACCGAGACACTGTCAAAAGTGTCAGCCCAAAGTCTGGATTTATAGAGAAGATACCAACAAGTGTTTTTTTAAAATGAACTACCAGTGTAGGCTCCAAGCAGTAGAACTTTTAGCAGATGAAAGTTTTTATATATCCTTTGATCAATGTACAGGGTAGCAAAATATTTTCTGTATTCCAAATGTGAATGCAATTGAGAGTGATTATAAAAGGGGTATTTAGCAACCCAGAATCTTCAACTTCTTTCATAATCCTGTTGAATACAAATATGAGTTTTGCTGAAATCCTAGATCTGGAGGTGAAAATAGCTGTGTAGGAGACAGGGCCTGTGCTAAATATCTCCTCAGCACCCAGCCCAGCCTGACCATGCAAACAGCACTCTCATCATTCCCATTTTAGTGGAAGAATAGAAGCGCTCCCACTGGCAGCTTGGATTACCAATGTAGGATTACCATCAGATTGGTTTCATCTTCAACAGTTAACACTATTTCTCTTGCTCCAGTACAACTCATCTTTCTGCCCACGCAGCTGCACACCCACTGATGTAATATCCAAGACAGAAACATTGTGCCTGTAGCAGAAATTCTCCTAACTGCATCAAACTCTGTATTCAGCAGATCTAGAGGTGCCAGGGCTAGAAAATCAATCCAGCCTTGCAGAGCTATGCCATTCTGGCACGAGGAAAACAAACAAAAGTACTTAAGAAAGAAAAGTTCACATCATAATTTCTTCATTCAACAGCATAAGAACAGTGAATCTGAGCATCCCCCAAATGCCAATCAGAATGAAGTTGCACTTACATTTTTTCCCCTAAATCCTTTGTCAACAACCTTCTCAAGCTTCTTTCCACCAGCTGCTACATTCTAAACCTAGGAGGTCTGCCTGCATGACATGACCTTTTCTTGCTTCTCTCTGTGCAGTTAGCAGCTGGCTTAAAGACTTAGTGAAGAGCTCAAAATAATCCATCGTGGAAATGCTCCCATATGTGTATCCTTCTGGCTACAGAAGAGGTTCACCCTTAACATCTTGGATTTTGGACTTCGATTGTGCCTCCTAAATGGCTTTCACCTTATCAAGAAGAGTTCAGCTTTAGCTCCAGGTGGATAACATACAGAGGAAAACAGATTCTGGGGATGAATGCCCTAAAAGCTCATTCATTTCCAGCATTCTGCCCTGCAACCCTGCTACACCCAGCATTCACAGCTTCCAGCAGGCATATCTGTGACAGCTATGTCACTGATCCCAGCCATGTTTGGGAGCTGGGGTGGACATGGTGCGAAGGAACCAGTGTTCCACGATGTTCTACCCCCAGCACTGTCCCCAAGGACAGGAATAGGGAGGGAGGTTATTACCAAATCAAGTAAGCATCAGGTTCTTTCCTGATGCAGGACTGTTAAGTTTAAATTTATGAAAGGCTTTTAACACCCAGTGCAGCTGACCTCCAAAGCTGAAGTTTATATCCTTGAACATCTTGTCTTCCTTGATTTTTTTTGACAAGAGCTATTTGTACAGCCATATGGAAAGGGAAGGGGAAAGAACAAGAGATTCTTTTTCTGTAGAATTGACTTTTCACAACTAGACCTAAATCTCTCTTTTTCTTACAAGTGTTTTTCAAGTGGTGATTGAACAAATCCTGTGTATTGATACTTCAGCTGCCTTATATCTCTTTGGGGGTTTGTGGGTAGAACTCCTTGGGTTCACGAAGCAGATGTTTAATGATCACAGTAACTTTACTGTTGTTGTGTTCACAGAACTCACAAAGAACATGGCATGAATGTCCTTGGAAATGAGCAGATCAAGAATGAGCCTGCTAGCTTTCTTTTAAAATTCTTTTAGAACTCTGCTTAGAGGTTATGTAGTTTTATTTATTTACTTGTTACTTACAGATCTGCTCCTGTGCCGTAGATAGAGTACTTGATTTCTCCCCAAAGCCCTGAATCTGGATCTGTAGCCTTAAAAAAAAAAAAAAAAAAAGTTTTACTTTACTGAAATGCAGAAAGAAATGTTTCATTTTTCCTTTAACAACAGGCCCAAATGCTTTTCACTCTCTATGCCATCACATTTTTAGTGTGAAACCGCATGAACAAATATGCACCTAGAAAGTGCACAACCTAGCACCAGGAAATGTCCCTGCCAGTCCCAGGAATGCTGTCCCTGGTGCCTGGGGGCTCTGGCCGGGAGAGTGACGCTAGGTGGCCCCATCCATCCACAGTTACCTCATCCTCCTTTGATAGAGCTGGAGATAATCTCAATGACATGAACGCACTGCCAGCTCTCAAACCTTCCTAATTATCGGTTAAACATTAATGAATATTCCCTAGACAAAATTATTTACTCTTATATAGAGTATTTTTAAGCTTCTGCTTGTTTAATTGATTCAATTTGAAGTAATGAATAACAAATGTTTCAATCTATACATTGTATTTCAGCTTTGTTTATATTTTAATCACTCTTGTGCCTGTGTGACTTTTAATAATGCAAATGCTATGCCAGATGATATCTTTGTTTCATACTCTTGTTGGCTTCCTTTCTTAGCTCAGGATTAGGAAAGCTATTGATTTGGTAGCAGCTATTTCCACAAGCTCCTGCTTCTCTGATAGCTCTGAGGAGGTGCTATACTGTTGTCTCTGGCCATCAAAATTCATGGTGGTGCTGGTTGATTCATTCATCTTCCTGGTTAAATATTTGAGAACTGGAACAATGTCTTTGGTTCCTGCATGATTAACTAACACGCCTGCAGCCCTACTGATAGGTGCTGTTCTGTTCTTTGGCATGAGCTTGTCAGATTCTCTCACCCCATAATTTTGACCACAGCCTGGTTTAGTACTGTCTAACTTTACTTTAAACATTTTTATACCTGGGACTTCCTCCAGAATTGCCATTCTGAGTGCTTGAAACATTTTAGTTTTTCACATATAGTTGTGAATCTGGGTCAAGTACTGAGTTGACAGCACAGGACTAAATTTTACATGGGCTCCTCAGTTACACTGCCCTGGGCACTTTGGCTCAGACGTTTCATTGCTTCTGCAAACATTTTTTAAATCTCTTTTTTTTTTTTTTTTTGCTGCCCACCACCTAGAATTTTTTTATTCCTATTACCTCTAAGACAGTAATGTTTAGGTCTCTAATAGCTTTCCTATTAGTTTCATGTAATAACCTTTTCTCTGTTTTTTATGTTTCACTGCTTTGATTCTTCCATCGCTAACATTTGCCTTCAGCACTTTATTATTCTGACTCTTTAACTTTCTTTCTTACTTGTTGTCAGCTTGTGCTGGAGATCTCTGGCAACCTTCCTCCACCATCCTTACCTGTGTAGCTTCTGCAAGATGACTTGCATCCACCACTGAGTCCCAGGTGGCCAGGAGCTTTCTCGGCTTGGTGACATGAGGGCTGTTTGCAGTCCCAGCAGTTGCATTAGAGAGACAGCTGGAAACGTTCCTCCAGCACTCAGGGCCTCTGTAATACCCTGATTTTCTTTGTATGAAAATGTGAGATACTGGAAAATCTATATGGATATTTTCCCACTATGAGAAGGTACATACAATAGGGATCTTTTGTCCCAGCCCTAAGCATTTTAATTTTATATTCTTGCCCTCATTGACTGTTTAATTATGCTTTTAGCAGTAGGTTCCTCCCAAGAGGAGGAGACTAACACCTACTAAGCAGCCATCTTGTTTTCTTTTTACTCATACTTAAGCAAATCCAGTAAATCCAATTCCACTTAGCCATGACCGAATCATCCCACTGGACACTGATTTGGATGGGGCTTTCTTAATACTCAAAGGCCATGTGATTTGTCTTAAAAGCAGATGGCCCTTGTTGTTCTAAATAATATTTGTCTAAAACTTTCTTTTTTCCTGACGTGGTTATGTTTTGGTTGATTCTGGAAAGGACTTGGAGTTTGGTCATATGGTAAGATTTGCTACTTGTCTACTATTTTTAAGGTACTTGAACTGTCTCCATAGACACCCTGAAAAGACAACATTTCTGAAGAGATAAATGAAACTTACTGTAACAGCAACTACATTTGAGCCCCCTGGGGAGTTCTCGGGGATCCTGGCAATGTAGTAGTCAGAGGAGAACTTCGGGACATTGTCGTTGGTGTCCAGCAAGCGAATCACTACGTCAGCCGTCGAGCTGAACTTCTCCGGGGTGTTCACCTCTATTGCAAGAAGCTAAGAAGAGAAAAACCAGAAATCACTACAAAGTAGCTGCTATTTGTCTGAAAGGAGCTTCCTCTACCACCCATGGCACGCTGGTGCATTTTAGCCTGGATGGACCAGACAGCTCAGAACCAGGGAGATGATGAGCGAGGTCAGTGTGTGGCCTCAGCTTGTTTGTGTGTGCTTGCTTGGGATGGGCTGTGGGGAGAGGCCTTCAAACCTGTGTATTCATAATAGACTGCATGTAACAGATGTGACTAGTCCTCACTAACCAGCACACATCTAAAAGCCATAACAGAAACCTACAAACAATCATCACTGGGCAGCTCCTAGAACTTGGGGAAACATAAGCACTGAATTATTTTGTATAAACACATAAATTTAATCGTAATCTTTTGTAGAGGAAGTTCTTCATCAGGAAAGAAGTCAGGAACAATAAACTGCACCAAACAGGGTAAAAAGATGAGAGAAACAGTTGTTTTGAAGCAGCATTATCCCTACCCCAAATGCTGGATGGTCAGGCATGTACAGCAGAATCCCATTTCCCAAAGATTGTGAGGACTTCTACTACGAACTTTCATGGGACTTCTACCCTTATTGCCTCCTGCTGATTAGGACTTCATCAGATAACCGTGGGGGCTTTTGAATTGCCCTTATAGCTGCTCATCTGAAAGGATGGGCAATCACAGAGAGCAAACTGAGTGTCTCTGCTGCATCTATCTGCTCCTTACTGGATTTGGGGATGTAGGATGCCTCAGCTGGCAGAGCAGCAAGCTCAGGTAGTGTATGGCTGAGCAAGAAAGAGCAGTTTCAACAATGGGTACTGAGAGACACCGGCACTTTCACAGTGTCTGTCCTGTGGGTGGCTGCATCACACAGGGTCAGCACTGGGACTTCAGTCTTGGGCTCTGTGGGGGCTGATCTCAAATAGCTGACACCAGAAACAATGGTCTGATGTTTGGTTTTCATGCTTGGGCAGAGACCTAGTTAACACAGAGCAGGAGGGCTCTGAGAAGACAGCACACCACTAGTGAGCACAACATGAACTGAGATCTAAGAGGCTGGGCTGAAAAATCTGGCTGCAGGGGTTTAAATTCCTAGGAGACGTGTCCCAGGAGCTCCCACAAAGAGGGTAAGCAGACAGGGAAAAGGCCATCTCAGTGTCATCTCCTACAGCTGTCCCTGCTGTGTGAACATTTATAATGGTTGGAAATAAAGAGAAGAAATGAATCTCCAAGGAGTGCCTGCAATTACTGCAGGACACATCTGCTCTAAAAGGGGAGCCTGGTCACTGCATCGCTGTGCTAATTTTTGTTTGGGAGTCTCAGGTGGTGTTACAGCAAAAGAAATTTTTGAAGGGACAGCCATACAGATGTTAGCAAAAACATCCTCATGAGACATCTCAGCTCCTAAAGCAGTACAGAGGTAAATTCTTAGTGCTGATTTTGCACATGGAGCTGTAACTAAATTATAATATCTGCAGCAAATCATCTTTGCTGCTGCAATCAGCCCATCTCAGTATACTGTATGAAAGCTCAGTATTTTTACTTTGTTTTCTACACTCATTTTTTATTCCCTCTCCTTTTAGCAGCTACAGTCCTACTATGTCAACATGCTGACAATGTCTTCCTTCAGGGAGGAGATTCTGTCAGCTTACTTGCCTGCAGTGTCTTATGCAGACCTGTATTGTTTGTTTTATGCAGAGAGAAAAAAAATTGCATGAAACAATTACTTCACAGGACTACACATCAACAATTAATACTTAAGTGCCAGAAGAGCAAACTGACATGGATCTTTAAAGTGGTAGGTGAATTTTTAAAATAGAGTTTGATTTTGGCAACTGAAGGTAACTGCAGCCTCCTCTGGTCCCAGTCTGTAGATGTGAGTGCCTGCAGCATGTCCAGGCTCCTGCCAAGGCACGATGTGCTCTAAGCTGAAGGAGATGGAGGCAGGAGGTTTGCCCCCAAAGCATGGCAGCCCATGACAAGGGGGGACTGCAATATCTGGCCCCTGTGGCAGAGGTGTGTGATTTACCATTACTGCCATACTTTGGGAAACCCATTCGAGCTCTTGGACAGCTGAAAATGAAGGAAGTCTTGACTATCAACTAAATTTAAGAGCCAACACTAAATGGAAGATAGTAGCCTTTCTCTAGTAGCCTTTGCTTTAGGAAGTTTCTCAGTGCATCTCCCAGACAAATTAGCTGTAATTACTCTCTGGCATTTTACTCTTCAAAAACAAACTAGAGGAGAGGGATCATTGCTTAGAAAAAAAACCCCAAAACCCTGAAGATAACCTCTCAAAGCTGTTGTGAGATACAAGTTAAATAGAAATATATTTCATCCAAAATTCTAACCAGAATGACTACACTGGCAAGTAAAACTGGGTAGGAAGCGATTTGAACTTTGCAGGAAAATGGAGCCAGCAATGAGGTCTTTGTAAAGTATTTGCTACCATATCATCTAGCTGCACATTCTCCATTTGAAATCCAGACAAAGATTGCACTTTTTAAGCAAAGTCTTCTGGTCTCCAGTAGAAATAATTTTTTAAAAAGTGACTAACTGCTTAAGGTGTAAAAATATATATCCTTTTTCCTGGCAATTAATTCTTTTGGTGTTCATGGCAATCACATTAGCTACTTTGATTTCTATTGGTATTCATGAGGAGGCCATGTGTAACTCCTTTACTGCTCTTTTGGTAGTTTAACCTGAATAAATGTGCGCTTATTATAATTAGTTTCAGTAGCACTTTATGGCCCTTTCAGAATCTTCCACTTTAATACAGTAATGATGCCTCATATTTTTGTAGCATCTATAACCTATAAGGCTCAAAATGGCTTAGGAACATTACAAGAAGAGACTTGAAACATACTGAAGTGAAACTTGCAAAGGATACAAAGCAAACCATACGGCAAGGGGGAGAAAAAATGGTGGCATTTTGGCTTTTGGACTGTGCAAAAAATGCCACTCTCTGTATATTACAAAACTAGCATATGTTAATACTCAGCTAGACAGTTTTGGCAATTTAAAAAAAAATTATTACAAGGATTGTCTATGCAGTTCTTTGCAGTCAGAACTGAAATATCTACACTTATGTTCAGAGACAGCTGACAGAAAACCAGACTACTTAATTATCTTGTTGATGAGCCAAAGAATCCATCAGGGAAGCTAATAATGCAAGGTTCCAGCTTTTGGATGAAACTGGTTCTTGCATGGCTGACTTAGAGCACGGGTGAGCCTCAGGTCAGCCTGCAAATGGCCATATAGATAGATAGACTCTGACAAAGGCAGTGAGCAATTTTGGGGAATTATTTTCCAGTCAGCTGGGGTCTTCAGGCTGCCAACATCCAAAAGCATGATCATGAATCAAATTACTTAGCACTAAGCAGGTAAAGTTCTAGCTGCAGAGAAATTAGGATTTCATCCTGTGGATGTATCATTGTGAATGCAGAAATAACACCCTCAGGGTTCAGTCTAGAATGATTCAGAGCCACCAACATGAACAGTTTCCAGAGGTAGATAAAAATTAACATTTTGCACTGACTGGACTAAATCGGTCCACAGATGCATCCATTAAACCTTCTGAAGGTGGTGAACCAGCGGCAGAAATTAGTTTCCCTTACATGGATTATCATGTCACTGATAATGCATCAGACAGCTCTGGGTGGATTAAGAAGCTAAATCACATCAGATAAAAAAGCCACCATACACATCGTGTATACACTGTAAAAGAGGACCTGGAAAGCACAAGTACCTTGAAGGTTAACACCTTGAAGCTTTCATAGTCAATAGCAGCAGAATTTTCCACTATTATTGTAACCTGGGCCTCATTCAGGACAGTTTGAGGAACCACTCGGAAGATGCCACCAGGTCCAACAAGGCGGAGGTTGAATTTAGCATTGGCTCCCTGTGAATAAAAGCAGATATGGCATTGATTGTTTTCAGTGAATGGCACATTTCTTACAGCCTAGATTGCTCTGTTCCTTCAAACTATATAAAATGAGAATGAGTCTTACTGCTTAGAGCCTCTGCTCTCCATCCCCTGGGCAGGAGCCTGCTAAGAAGCTTAGTTGTATAATCCCTCCAGCCCTAGTCACAAGATAGACACAGCTTTTCTTAAAATAGATTGACAAGCTTGGTTATTCTTTCAGTCATAATGGAAAAACCCTGCAGCAGGCCTGGCTAAGAGAGGAATTTTGTGGCAAGCAGCCTTGGGTTTCATGCCACACACTGGGAGCTAGACAGAGATGATACCATGTGCAAATTGGCAGTGAAGTCCTGCCTCTTCCTGCTTCCTACCAAGGAAAAATAACTGAACTGCTCAAGTAAGGGCATTGCAACCCTCACAAACCCAATCTCATAGAATTGTTTGGGTTGGAAGGGACATTTGAGACCACATTTCAATCCCCCTGCCACAGACAGGGACACCTTCCACTAGTCCAGATTGCTCAGAGCCCCATCCAGCCTGGCCTTGAACACTTCCAGTGTCCAGCCTGTGTCCTAAGAACTCACGTGCTTGTGTGAGTTGTTCTTCATGCATTCTGCATGATGAAGATGCAGAATCACAGACTGGCAATTTCCAAACAGAAATACTCCACATTTTGCACTGACTGCATAGCCCAGAGATGCAAACACCAAACCTTTTGGAAGTTGATGCACTTGTGGGGAGAGAGGAGCTCCACTTGTGCAGAACAAAATATGACACACACTTGAGAGCTCCAGGTGAAGTGAGAAGGCAAATCCCAATTACATAGATAAACCTTCTAGCCAGAGAGAACATGGGAAGCAGCAGTATCTAAAAGGTTACCACCACTTGCGTGCAAGTTGGCGAGAGTGAGCCAGAGCTGCCTGGCCAGGCTAATTCTTTTTAACCAAACTGGAGCATATAAGAGAAAAGATGAAATTTGGATTCTTATATTTCTGCCTTACAGGGATGATGTGAATATGAGCTGAGCCTACCTCACCAAACTCTGTGGGTTCACCAGTTTCTCAGTGTCATGTTAACACCATGACAAACAGCCAGATTCACTGCCTGTCTAGTGTGCCACATTCTCCCTGTAGCATGAATCTTGAGATGATGAATTTCTAATAATAACTTTCAAACAGGACAACTTTACTTTCAGCCGTATCCCTGGAGGGCTTGTTATGAGCAGTTCTTGAGCAGCCCTAGCTCATGTCAAGAGAAAAAGCACTCAGCAGTAGTCCCTGAAGGGAAACAGATGACCTTGGATCCAGACTCAGTAGTCTGTGTTGTTTGGTCACACAAACCCACCCCACAGGTACAGAGATGATAATGGGCTCCCTTTTGCTGGATAGTAAAGCCAAACACACAGAGCCAGAGCTGCTGGACTGTGGAAAATAGTGCTGATGGGAAGAGTGGACAGTCTGACAATACAAAGTCCTTTGCACATGTACGTGACTAGAAGGGTGGCATGGGATAGGGGGAGAACTGCCTCCCTCCAACAGCTGAGTGGTTTCTGCCACTGATGTCCACTGAACCCAGATCTGCTCGGGGCAAGCCACGCTGCTGCATGTGTCCAAACAGCCTGCCATGGCACACAGGAGTGACTGGAGGAACAGCAGCACTGAGCCCTCAGCCCTGCCCAAGAGGTCTGGGGGAGAAGGTTCTGTATAATTTTCTTGCAACTGAGGATGGCATTTCCATCAAACTATAGGCCTAAATCAGACCTTGACCACAGCTTCCTCCTCCTCCTCCTCAGTTGTGTCATCCACTCCCCCAAAAGAAAGAGTCTCTAGTAGTTGTGAGAGACAGACACATGTTTAATTTTCTTCTCTACATAGTCATCTTGCATGGAAGGGAAAACATTGCATTCTCTGCCTTAGAAGAAAAGCAACCCATCTCCCCTAGAGTGATGTCTTACACTGTACTAGGAAGCTTCTTGAGAAATCTATATATTGTATTTATCAGTATTTTCTGCTTATTTTATAGCCTAACTTGCAGCCTGAATATTTTGTCAGCCTAGATATATATTTTGTCTCTAAAGAGAAGAGATGGGTTTTGTTTCTCCCCTTCTGCAGCACCATCCCCCGTGACAATAGCAGGATAGACGTAGCACTGCTTTGAAAGCAGTCATTTATCTGCTCGCTGCAGAGCAGCAGGAGGGAGGAGGAAGAAGCCAGTGGGTTTGATAAAGTACAATACCATCAAACCAGCACAATACTGAGCACAGTTACAGAAGAGAGCTCTTTCCAATAGTAATACAATTCTCAGATGCATTAAGCTTTTTTCTTGTCACTACCTAACCTGAGGCTAACTCAGATGGATGTCATTCATACAGTATTTAGCTTAGGGGTCCCTATAGCAACCATTGCCATAGTACCTGCAGGCATCACAAGTCAGTTAGACAGCAGGCTGAGATGGATGGAGTCTTCTTTCATTTTCCTTTATCTGGTTAGAATTAGTTTGGCTCTGGCATAATTTTTAAAACTACCTAAAAATATCATTCCAGTGGGAATGACTTATGAAAGCATGCACTGCAGACCCTGACTGTAACACAAGGGCCAGAAGAAGACATAGACAACAATTGCACCGCAAGTTACTAAGGGGCTTGGAACCTCCAAGAAAATCTTCAAAGAAAGTATGTTCTTGGACAATACACTGGCAACAGCTGAACATGACCAGTAGTTAGGGAAGTTCATAAGGACTGTTCAACTTCAGCTGCCACAAGACCTGGGCTGCAGGTTTAAGACCACCCTTCCCATTGGCATAATAGCATATGACAGACTGACTGAACTCCTGGCTCCAGGCTCTCTGTGGTATTGGCCCCTTAAACTACGTTGTCTGTCCTAGGCTTTCAGAGAATGCAGGTGAAACAGGTGAGTTTCTAAAATGACATTTCCCCGTCTGACAGCTCTTTCTAGTCTTTGGGAAAACAGGACAGGAAAACTAAAAGTCCGCATAGTTTCCATTTACCTGATCTGAATCATTGACTGTAATCTTCAGTCCCCTTAGGATTTCACCCTCTGGGGGATGCTCGTACATGGTCAGCTCAAACCTGTTCTGGGGACCATTTTCTCCATAGAACGTTGGTGGATGGTTGTTGAGGTCGACCACCCGTATGGTCACCATGGCAAACGCGTGCTCGGAGGTGCCACCTTCCTCACTGATTTCTGATGCCTGCAGCAGGCAGGAGGAAGAAAAGAATGATGAGGGTGTTTTCTCTTTCTTCAGATCCGTGTTCAGGTATTATTCCACATACACAAAGCACTCTAATGCACTCACTTGTAGCAAGATTCAGTCTTATATTTCTCTAAAACCTCAGTCATTTCACACTGAAGTTTATGATGATTAGAAGATTATGGTAATAAACCAGTCCCTGTAAAGCCCCAGCTGAGTCTCCTTCTAATTTTGTGATCTTAGTAACTCACTCTAGGTGAAAACAGTTCTCTAAAAAAAGAATCCCATAGAGGCAAGGAAATTGCTTGCTTAGTGTTCATAAAATAGAAAAGGAAGGCAATGTTTAAATTTGCTGTGATACCAGAGGCAGTTCATTGTCTCATTGCTGCAAGGACTGCAGGCTTGAATACAGTGAGAAAAACCGTACTTGTGGCATTTAGGTAAATATTTGAAAAAGTACATACTTTTTTTGAGACTTAGTCTCTGATTCAGAATTCTGCTGTGATGTTTAGATGAGCTTAATTTAAAGTGGATATGGTTTAGACAGACAGGCAAACCTAGCTGGTGTTTTTCTGAACCACAAGATCAAATCTGTCTGGATTTCAACAACTGCAACATGCAGCCTGATTCACTGGATTGAACCCAAGACATTTCTTCTGCCAGGACAGAAACTGGCTGGTATTTTTGTCACAACAACTATATCTAACATGCCTTTTTGCTCAAAGGGCTCAAAACCAAAAGCACTTTCTCTGAAGATACTAGTCTGGCAACTGAGGTGCCTGTCACTACGTATGCTGGGTAATGTAAACACCCTTTTGGTTCTTCTAGCAGCTTTTGCAGCGTGCATGAGCTCTGGGTCACCACATACATAATGAGGAAATCAGAAAAGCTTGCAAGGCTTTAACCTATTCTGCATCTGGGGAATTTTAGCAGACTGCAGTGAAACAGAGCTGATAGAGGAAGAAATGGTGCCTGAGTTTAACTCAGCCCATGAGAACTTCGTGTTCTCCCAGGTCCAGCTCACTGCTTGAGCCCAGGAGCAAGCAAGTGCCCTTGGAGATGCTACACACTGGTTCTGGCAGTGTGCACTTCCTCAAAGCTGCCTTTAGCCAGTATTGTCCTTACCACAATAACAATATGCATTTCCAGTATGCTGAAGAAAACTGATACGGTCTTCACAATTTAAATCTACATTTTTAAACACTTTTTATTTAGAAACTGCTCAAAATAACACAGCCTGTGACATGAGGCTCATCGAGGTGTTAGCTCATCGAGGTGTGAGCGTGTATTTGTAGGTGGCTGATCAGTGCCTCAGGAGTGGATGCTGATATGACACTGCCTGATCTGTCCCAGTCCTATTACTGATCATAGATTTGACTGTTACCTATCTCATAACATGGAGATTTCAAGACATTAATTCCCAGTTTAGCAATAAAATCTGGAAACAAAGAGAACAGGTATCTACAGACTGTAAAGGACATTGATTCTCTAGCCTCAGAGATGAAATTAGGACAAGATGATTTTATCTGAAAGTGGTAATTTGAGGTACTAAATATCCCAAGAATAATATGCCAACATCTCAACAAAAGCAATTAGTTCTGCATTATACTATCTGGCACTCTGCTCAAATATAGCAGGTAGTTTCTGAAACAGGTAAAGTCAGCTATAAATGGAACAGTTTTAGACAATCACGCCTACTCATGGCATTTTAGACCAATAGTCTTAAAGTGGCCACAGTACCTACCTTAACTTTTAGTTCATACACTTCTTTCTTGAGCTGATTTGGGCTTTTTATCACAGAAATGGCTCCCGTTGTGTTGTTAACTTCAAATGAACCTTCACTTCCTGCAATGAAACCAAGATGCTCTGGTTACATGCCACACTTTCTTTCTTTGAACAAGTGTGAGCAAATCAGCTCTACACTTCATTAAGCACATCTTTGTCCATATGTGTATCCATATCTGTCAATAGATCTGAAGCCACTCTTTAAAAATGAACCATTAAAAATGACTGGTCACAGTGAGATGAAAACACAGATGAGGGCCAATAAGGGTTTGCTCCCCTAGGAACAGCTCAGTGGGCTTCTGCCCTTGTAGGCAAATGGCAGCATTTTCCTCTTCCCACCCTGGTTGGGCTCCCCTCAAGCCTCAGCATCCAGGCATGCAAATTTGGTATTAATTTTTATTTTGCTGTCTTCTTTATATGCTGGTTTAGATAAAAATAGACATTTGTCATTGTAATTATTAAATGCATAATTAAGTCTGTGAGAAACAAGAACATTTCTCTCACTAGTATCAGCTAAGGTGAGAAGTCTGACAATCTGCCTCAAAGAAACACAGTCACTTCCTTCAGACAGCATCTCTGGAGAAGCATCTTCTGGTCCTAAACATTCACTTGTCAAAAAAAAGCTTTCAGGCTGTTGCAAGGCTGTCCTGAACAAAAAGGGTTTTTTGGAGTATCTGGGATAAACCCCAAGGTTTCTGACCTGAGGCAAGTCTGACAGAGGCAGGACAGGGCTGCAGCCTGACTGCTACTGCCACCCAACTTCCCCTGATCTGGAGAGAATACCAGTTCAAGGCAACACTAGCTTGAGATTGGTAAATTTGTGCTGAAGCAAATGCCAGCTTGCAGAGAGGCAGCAGTGTCCCATCAGGATGTCAGGAACATCTCACATCAGAGCCAGGGGCAGGCTGGTGCCCAGGAAGGGCAGCCCTGCACGTACCTCGTGTACAGTATTGGCCACATCCTGTGTTTTGTGGCACAGTCTACTATTGAAAGGAAAAGAGAGGAAATCCCTTTAAATGTAGGAGATCAAGCCTTCAGAAATAAAAATAAAGGATGATGACCTGAAAGCCCAGTCATTTTTCTTTTTCTCAAACTCATTTGCAATGCTGATTTTTAAACCATCCGATAGTATCCTCTTTTGCTAATACCTACAATAACTGCAACTTCATTAAAGCACTCTAGACACAACATTGAACAGATATTGACTCACAATACCCAATTATTAAGATACATTGGCCTGCAAAGTATGTTCTGGCTGAGAAGAAGCTTCAGTCAATAGTGGTTTCAAACCACCATACCTCATGTTATTGTCTCGTTATCCCAGGGAAAGTGGTGACCTGGAGCATGTGTAGCACTATGTGTGTTCCTCCATACAGCATGCCCAGAGGATTGCAGCATTTCCTGTTACTATCCCACACTGCCTGGATAAGCAATGCTTATTAGCAACAAACAATTTCCTATTTGCTGTTAGAGTTTTCTTGTCCTTTGACATCCCAGCCTGCAGTTATTGGAATAATGGCTTGTCAAAAATAATGCCAGTGTCTGAGGTGCAGGGGCAGAAACCTGTTGCAATCTTTTGTTCTCTGTTTTTCAACTTTCTATGCACTAAAAGCATATTCCCTTCCCCTCTTTTCCATTTCAGACAAACAAAACCCTTTGTTGATGGGCATGAGAAAAGCCTGCTTCCCATTAAGTCATATTTTGTTCTACTTATCTGTCATCTACTTCCATCTTTCTTTTTCCACTCTTTCCTAAACACCTTTTTTTTTTTTATCGCAGAGAACCCTTTTGGTCCTTCTCTATTTTCTCTGGAAAATAGTATCTTTCCTCATTAATATTATTTCCTTTTGACATTTTCCCTCGTTCTTCTGCCTTCACTTATTCTCCTTACTTAATTTCTCTCTCGTTTAGCATATTTTCATCCCAATTACTTGTTTTTGCTCCTCATTTTACACCTTTCTTTTTACCTTTTCTCATTTTCTATTTATTGTCTTCTGCAACCCTTTTCCCCTCAATGTTTCTGCCTTTCTCTTACCCATCTATTCCCTCACATTAAGAAGGAACCTCAGCATGGGTCTCATCCCACCCCAACACAAGAACTCAGCTGTGAATCCCTCTCTGTTCTGGCTGTTTAGATCACATAACACAATGAAGCAATTACTCCATGGCTCTGCAATTACACCTTAGGAAGCTTTGGGATCTTTCACACCAGTGAGTTGGGGTGACCAGTTGCTACAGAAGCTTTGCTTTGGAAGGGAGAGAGTATAAAACCCAAAAAACCTAAAGTTGTAGCCTAAGTTGTTGTCTTCACCACCTAATGAATCATCAATTCAGCTAAGTTTCACATTTCTGCTATTAAAAGACGTGTGACAGACACTCTCAGAATAGCTGATGGAAAGCATTAATCTTCTGATAACATCTGTTTTCTCTCACTGCAGTGTACAGCCAGTGTCTCTTCACTGGTAAATATAATTTCTTTCAAGAAATCAGAGGTTTGACTGTTTAGCCACTTTAATCACTATATTAATAAAAATATCCCTCCAAATGCCGTGTCTGGGTCTCCCACTGGATTATCTCACCTCCCAGATGAAGTGATAGAGATGTTTAGAAGAGTGAATGCATCTCCCTTTACACTTTCTGAAATGACAAGCAGGCTACTGATGCCTAACAAATCAGCAACATTAACAGCTCCAAGGGCAGTTCTGTGAAAAATGTTCTGAAACTCACTGAATTGAATCTTGGCTATTCTCTGCTAGACAGGGCCCTGAAGTTGTTTGAGGCACCTGCATTATTTCCTAAGATATTTTCTCAGGTTTATTAAACTCTAGCATATTCTATTCTAATTTAATGCCAGATGCAGTTTTGTGTGCCCTCAAATTTCACACAAGACAAGCCTACTCACCATTCATGATGCAGTAATGAATACTGTTAGGCTTTCCTCTGTCTCCATCAAGAGCAACAACAGTAAGGACCTCAGAGCCCTGGGGAGAAACGGGAAATCACAGTCTGTGTGCCGAGACCAGAGCAGTGAAATTGGAACTGCACATTAATAAACTGAACTCCTGTGAGTCTTTCTGCAGTGAAGGGCTGGGGGCAGAGTGGGTACTGGTGCTTGTGCCATATGGGGAGCACGAAAAGGGCCAGTGCCCACTGCTCTGGGTGTGAAATGGCTGCAGACCCCATGGGAGCCTCAGCCCTGGGGGCTGGCTGGTCACAGGAGCAGTTGGAAGCTGTGCCCAAGGATACCTGCCTGGAGCCACAGGTGTGCACAGAGGATTTGGAGCAGCCAATCTGAAACCCAGACTTTAGTTTGGGGCACTACCAAGATTCTCTCTGGTCACTTCTGTGCAGGCTCCTGTGCCCTATGGCCACACAGTGTGCTGAGACACAGGCAGCTGCCAAGGAGCCATTGGGTCACTTTGGTCCTCCCTAATTAAGTTCAGACAGGCAGTAGGAGCAAACAGAGATCACAAAGCAACTTGGCCCACAGAACATTTAGGGCATAAAATTGTGACAAAAATGATGGTGATTTAACTGCCCTTAAACTTTCACTGCACAAGTCTTTCTTGTCTTTCTGCACAAGTAACATGGCCGTGGGCCATACTACAGAATTTGTGTACTTGGGACCATTTGCTCATGTGACTGCTCCTATCAGCTCAGAGGGATGATGAGTGTCACATTAAAATGCTCACCCAAGTGGCAATGAGCTGTGCAATTCAGGCCTCTGAACTTAAGTATATCTGGGGCTGCAAAACCAGGGAACATTGAAGTAACTGTCAGTGAATCACAAATGGCAACAAGGAACATTTTCATGACAAGCCTTGAGTGAATTTTTCAAACAAGAGCAAGGCTCTGTTAGAGCAACTGGAAATACAGAACTGTATTTATTATCGTTTATGCTGGAAGCAGCAATAAAATCTGCCTACTGGGCAAAATGCAGTGCAGTCCCTTTGAAGGTGACAGAGTACTTGTAAATCCTGACAACTCCACTAAGGAGAAAAGAAGCAAGTTTACAAAATTAACACCAAATGCGCAAACACCACTAAAATCATCTATTGCCTCTTTCTCTGTGGAGTTCATTCTAATGGCAAAACCCACACTGGGAAGGACTGATTCGTGCTTCCATCATTATATCATAATGGTGTAAGTTATGAGCTCAAGCTGGATGTAATTAACATTTATTGATTCTCATTTCCATAGTAAACACTAACTCCTGTGTGCACCTGATGGTTATTTCAAGATCTATATGTAACTATGCAGAATAAATCAATATACATAATATCATTCATTCTAAACACCTGCAAAGTACATGAGCACTACTTCTGTCCCCTGCTGAAATGTAACAGCCTCTGCAGTGAACTGCAGTATATAGTCATGCACCGGCTGCAGTGTACATTTCTGGACACAAAGGTTAGACACAATCTTTCCTGAAACTCAAGGGAATGTGAGATGAACAGAGTGCAATCACACTGCTAAACTGATCAATAGCCTAATATTGGGTAATTTCATGGGTAGATACCATTTCTTGATGGTATATGAAGAAAATTTTAATTAAATCTTATGTGTCATGGCAAAAGCTGATCCATAAGCAATCATGTCACTGCTTAGATATAGAAAAACCCCTTAGTTTGCAGCTTCAAGAACATGTGGCTGGAAATGACTGGTTCTCCAAAGTATGTCCCTGCTTGACAGATAATCTGGCTGGGTTTAGGCCTAGGAGGCCTTCCTGGCCCATTCTGCCTATCCTGCCATCACTGAGCAGAAAGTGTCCTGCATTTTGGGGGTGTCAGGGTTGCTTCTCCCCAGGTGACACCCATGGGACAACACAGAGAGTCTGGAGTATTTGGGCATAAATTCTGTCGGCACCTTGTACAAACAACTGTTGGTACCAGGCTGATCAGAGCTAGAAAATACAAGCACTGTGAGACTGCACAGCAAACATAAAGGCTTCTAGCATGGTGTATTCAGCTGAGGTGACTGGCAGGCTGCTTAAGCCTTCAGCCAAGTGCCTCTGGAGGTCTGAGCTACAGAAGAGCTCTTAGTCACTGTCTGGGCTTAGACCAATGTAAATGGGCAGAATCCTTTTTAACGTTAATGAAAACAACAGGAAGCCTTGCATGGCAAACTCACAGTAGACAAAAGAACAAGTCTAAGATTTGGTGAGCTCATTTCACCTAGAAGTCAAATCAGAGTTTAGGTCCCATTTCCAGTAAAGCCTATGCTGGAAACCTTAGGGCCATCTTGACTCAGATGGGAAAGGCTGCACTTGTTTTCCCCGAGATGAAAAGCAGAACTCACAGCGAGCGTGTCCTCATAGACATATCCATAGTAGGGAGTCCCGATGAACATGGGAGGAGTGTCCTGAACATCCTCCACATTGATAGTAACTGTTGTTGTGGCTGAAAAGACTTTGTTGTCTCCCCTGAGCTTCCCACCACCATCCTAGAAAAGAAGTCATTGTCAGATGTCTCTGCTGAAGCATGACTGCAAATCAGTTTAGGCATTGCATGGACCTCAAGAGCCTTCAGAAGCACAGTTCCAGGAATCCTTTCTCTCTCTGATCACACCGATTAATCTGTGCTACCCTCTTCCCTTCTCTTCTCCATTTGTCCTGCTCCCTCTCTGATTAGGAAGACAGCTTGCAGTGCCTCAAATGTAATTTCTTATATTAAAAGTGATTGAGCCAATATATGCACTCATAAATGATCTTTAGAGAGGGGACAGGGAATTCAAGGGGTTTTTTCAGGAAAAAAGATCACTAGAAACTGATGCAAAAAGTTAGTGACCAAGGTCTACAACTTTTCATCCCACATACAGTCTTGTCATGAACACAAGGCAGTGCACAGTAGTGAGGTAATGCATCTCTAGGGGAAAATAAACAGTGTACATGTTCAAAGTCTCCTAGGAACTCCTATGTGATAAAGTGCAAGCACAGAGGAGCTGTGCAGCCAAAACTTGTGAGACAGCCACACTGTATAAACAGTCTCTGGGGGCTTGGCTACAACCAGCTCTGCATGACTGATACACAGAGCCAATTAGGAATACAACTGGCTATTTCAGGAGCTTTTAACACCCTCAGTCTCAGAGCACCAGCTGTAGGTCAATAGTCATGCTGGTGTGTAAGAGTGTGAATTGTTCAACATGTCTGCAGTACCAAGTCTAAAAATTCCAATTTTTAAAAAAAGATACACTGATTTTTTTTCTTCCTTACTGTTCCAAAGGCAGAATTTAAGCCAAATTTTGTTACTTCTCCTCAAATGAACTGTAGCTAAAAAATACGTGCAAAGGTCCGTACATTTTTCAAGAAATATGAGAAACTCGAAGTCCCCATAAGTTACAGCAAAATTGCCCTCTTTCCACCCATGTGAGTCTGTCTGTGTGACAGGTCCCCACAGGATTGTGAGAGACTTCAGAATCTATAAACTTTTAATGCCTGTTATGAATCCTCAGCCAAGTCACAGGCATTAGCACTCCTGGGAAAGACAGTGGCAAGAAGGGATGTGCAGCAATATTTGCAGGATTTAAATAAGCTCCTGCCATGAGGCAGCAGAGAAGTGAAAAAAAGAAACATTCACAGATATTTCCAGAAAAGAAATCCATCACTTGTGCTGTGCTGGGTCTAGCTGTGCCCTGTGCCTTGCTGTGGGTAAGGCCTGTGGCCTGTCTGCCTGCCAGGCTTTTGTCCTTGTGGTGGTGGCTGTGCCCTGGGCAGCATGAGGAGCCTTGAGCTCACAGGCTGATGCTTCTTGAAGCCAGGGCTGCATACACCAACCCTTCACTTCTAGGTGAGTCTCATGACACAGGTGACATGACTGAAATGTGGGAAACCTCCTCCCAAATCCTCCAGACGTTGTTCAGCAGCAGACACTGGTTACCTTTCCCCCCTCACCTTTCCATGTTACCCCCATGCCTCCAGATGTTACAGCAGGAGTAACTCTGCTGCCTTCATGTTTCAGCAGCACTCGTATTTGAACTAATTGGTCCCACTCAAACACAACCCCCCACCTCCTCTAGGCTCACATGAAAGCCTTTTACCTTGGCTACAACGACAACAAAATGTGTTCTTGATTTCTCATAGTCCAGGGTGACCCCTGTTTTGATGCGCAGGACACCGCTGTGACGGTCTATTGTAAACTTATTAGCATGGATGTTCTAGAAGAAAGGAAAAGAAGAAACAGCCAGAGATTACACATATGGAAATAAGATTGCCACAGGGATTCATCTTTTATTTCATCTGCTGAGGGAGAAGACTAGAATAATGATATGGTTGGGGTGAATAATGTATTTGATGAATTTCACCTCTGTGTGTTTATGAACAATTCATGAACCAACTGCAAGTCTCTCATTATTCAGAATAAATCAGTTACTTGTAATGTAGATATTTTTAATCTTTTAGTATTTCATTGTGAAAACTTAAACTTTGGTTAACTGAGTTAATTGCATGGAAAGAGGTAGGGAGAATTTACAGAAAAAAAGATGAAGGGAAAAGGAAGAAAAAAAGAAAAGGTGTTACCCCTTAGTGTTTCAAAGTTCAACTGGTTTAAAAAAGAAAAGCAGGAAGGCTGCATGTGTAGATTACTTTCAAACACAGTGATGGTCTGTGATTTTTGTGATGTACAAACAAAGTCTAAAAAAATCTGATTTTAAAAGAGGCCTAAAAGATGCCTCCCTCCATTCTTCTAAACTGGAGATATCTGTACAAACACCTCTGTTTCTGCATCCAGACACAATGGCCACTGTCCTAATCTTGGCCATTCCAGCATACATCACCACCTGCCTATATTAGACTTGTGCAGAGGTTTTTTCTGTGCAACTTGAGAATTCTCAGAGACTGTGCCCAAAGACACAGCAAGATTTTTTCAACCAATAGACATATTTAGTATCCTTTTTGTCACACAAATATATTATAAACTAGACATAGAATTTTGAAATTGCTGTCCCTTGATTCATAGACTATCAGCTCTCTGGAAAAAACCCTGTGCAAAATTGGATCCAGCACATGGATCATAATTTGTGAAATCAAAGCTAAATTTCAACAAGGCACTCAAGGTGTTCTTTCATGGTATGCCCAAGTTCTTAACAGGATTAGCTTAAGTGCTATGTAAATATCTTCTAACTTGTCTCCATATTCGTATCCAAAATTAAATAGTGCAGCAAATCTGCTTTGGTTTTTTTGTTTGCTTTTTTTCATGTTTCCTCTTGACTAAGGGGAGCTGCAGATAATCTGGGTGAAACTGCCCCTAAGAAGAAGGAATTTGAAGGCCATAATGCAAAAAATTTCCCTTGTGGCATACAGAAGATCTGTAACACAGAAGTTCAGCTTTAAACCTGGAGCCCTCTCAGTTCTTCACCAGTGGGCAGCAACTGCAAGGGTGGTTTCAGGCAGTCACTGCTTTGTCAGGAAGAAGATTCAGTACCTCTCCTTACTGATACCTCCAGGTATCAATTATGCACCAGCCTGCTACACTAAAGGGCACATTTGGGTTCCCAGTGTGTTTTGCTCCCTAAGGAAAGCTACTTCATGCTTTAGAAATCCCATATGCATACAAGATTCCCAGCTAATCTTGCTCTCCCTGTCACTCCCAAGGAAGGGCCAGTAAGAGCCCTGCCATGATGGGTCCTGCTGGCAAGCACAGGAGTGTCAGTGGCAACTCCAGCTCTCCCTCCTGCCTGCTGGACCACCCTTGGCTGCTTGCAATCAGACATCATCCTTTCTGCCAATGCTTGTTTTCTTGTGCTCAGTACAAAATTGGTCCTATAGGCACTAGCAGTGGGCTCAACCCCCAAAATCTTTTTAAAATCTGCTTTCTGAAATCTCAGTAAATGAGAGATGATTTGTGAAGGTACAGACAACACTTTACCTGCAAGAAGTAGGTGATACTTCCTCCAGAACCCGTGTCTTTGTCTATTGCCTCTATCTTAAAGATACTGCTGCTGGAGGGAGTGTTCTGTGATCAGAAAGAGTTACCAGAGTCACACAGAAGCAGGAAACCAGGTGAGTTAAAAGAAATTAAAAATGAGCATGCAGGGAGGCAGAAAAAGAAAGTGATGGTAGAAAGGATATAAAAGCACTGAGGGAACTGAAGAGCAGAAAGGAAAGAGGGAAGAGGTTAAACTGGAAAACAAGAAGAAAGAAACACTTTGTGAAATAAAAATAACAACATTTTAGCTGAAACAGAGTATATCCTATTCCCATTGTAATCAATTCTAAAAACTCACCACTCACATCTTGGAGCTTACCCCAAAAATAGCACGCCTTAAATACATACAAACTTATTCACTAAGTTTGCAGTGAATATTAAATATCTACCCAAACTCTAAACCAAAAGCACACAAGTTTATCCTGCATGACTTGTTATTTTATTGAAAACATATTAGCCCCTGTTTACATCCTATAGAAGTATATTTCCGGTATGCAAAGGAACTTCACCAACCTCTGGGACTTCGACTATGTAAGGTGTATTGATGAACTCTGGGCTCTCATCATTGGCATCCATTACAAGAATCCTGACTTTTTCAGAAACCTGGAGTAGAATATGAAGAATATATTATGACTCACATTATTTATGAATCCCATTATTTCCTGTTTACAGAGGTTTCCAGGGCAGTTGTGCCTGTAGGATGCTGGAACCTCCCCAGTATTTCTTATAATAATCTCAATTAATTTGTTTGAGGTGAGGAAGAGCTCTAGATTTATCCAGTCTTGTGGATAAGAAGAGGGTCCCACTTTTGTGGTATCTCAAGTGAGGAAGCCCACATCCTGCTACTGGCAGACTGCTGTCCTGGCTGTGACAGCATCAGTCCATAAATTGAAAATGCCAAGAAAATCTGTGGAAGTAGGACTGGATGCTCAGTGCCTCAGAAAAGTCCTTCATGATTAGATGTGACCAAAGCTTTATCTAGCAGCAGACAACAAAACCCTCAGCACCTTAGCCTAAGCAAATCTTCTTAATGTCATGCTAGAGAAACACTGTGGGGGTGGGGGACAGGCAGCTCTTGGGCACCCAGCACCAGTTCCTATAATGTCACACATTTCTCCAAAAAGCCTCTAGACCTTAGGCACGGATCCGACTGTGCTGCCAGTGAAACTTCATAGGAAGCTGCTGTAATTCTGCAGGCTGCTAAGTCAGTATTGCAGCTCTCACTACATTGTAATTATCCTCAAATAGCTGAGCAAGGAGATGAAGTGAGTCTTGAACTGGGAGTTCAATGGCTCTTGGAACAGGAGGTAAGACTCTAATGAGATTATGTTTTCTGATCAAATGAGATGGTCCCTTTAAGGTAATTTAATAGGAGTAGGTATGTGAAGACAGACAGTTTGACAAGCTACAGCATAATTAAATACTTACTGTACTCAGGCCATCTGAAATACTGACAATAACTTCAATCTCATCTTCCTTCTGTAAATGAAGAAAATTCTTTTGTTAGAGGGATGGTTGGAAAAGGGATTGCAAATTTAAACGTGTAGGCAGGCAGATGAAAGTAATAACTAATACCACAAAGCAGCCCCAGCAGAGGCCAGGAAGACCCCTCAGAAGCTCCAGCCATAGGCTCCTTGAACCTTCTGTGGTTACTGTCTGGAGATGGTTGCTCTGGTAATCCCTGTTGCTTCTTAAAGTGCTCCTAAGAATCAGTCACGTTTTTCAAGAAATGTTCCCTAAAATGGCACTTTGATTCAGAATTCTTCTCAGTATACAGAATTTTAAAGGGTTTACCAAACGCTGTGTAAGCTTCTCTGTGAGGAGATATGAAGGGTTCAATGCCTTCTCAAAATAAGTGTTCTCAAAATAAGGCTGCCTTTAGGCTGCTATTGCTGGGAACATCTTTAACCAACCTGGTTACATTGGCTAAAGGGCTGTGACGTACTAGAGGAGTGTCCTGGAACACTGCTTACACAAATCTCTACTTCTTCCTAATGACAGGAGAGTCCCCTGTCTGAGGATTTGACGGCTGTAGCTGCCCCTAAGCTCCTGATGGGATGTGGGTGGGGGAAGATAGAAATAAAGAATAAAATTTTTTTGAAAAAAGCTGGACAGACAGCAGCTAAAAAATGTGACAGTAATGTTAGTGGCACAAGTCAACTGGAATGCAACGTGATGGTTGAAGTATAATGTCTTAGAATTGCAAAGTGTATTACATGCTTTGGGGCTAATAAACTGGCATTGTCCCTCCAAGCCTCAGATCAAATTAAATGGAAAGAAATTCCACAAACACCTGGAGTGGTGCCATTTTATTGTACCTCTCTGTCAAGCTCCTCGATCAAAGTAACATTTCCAAAATCCTTGTCAACGGAAAAGTAGCGTCGTGATCCAGCTTCATAGGTCAGGTCATATGTCACGGGATCTCCCTCTGGATCAGTTCCATTCAGAGTGTACACATGGGTACCTGAAAAATTGATATTCAACAGCATTTCCCTGTGGTTATTTCAATCAGTGAGTATTTCACACAAGAACTTGGCTACCCTGCATCAGGAAAAGGTTTTGTCAATCAAACCCACTTACTGGGAAATATGGATAAGCAGACAGTTCAATAGTCCTGATGGTGACTTTTTTAGCCAGCTGGTTAAATTGAGTTTATCAGTGCTGGTTTCTGCCATTTTAGGCCCTTTCCTGTGGAGCTGCACCCAGGTCAATAGTGTTCACATCCAAGATCTTCTCCAGCTCTCAGCGCAGGTGAGACAGAAGTGATGCTGTTGTACAACTGAGTGACAATCTCAGCATTACCAAAAGGCCCTCACAGACCTCTGCTTTGTGGGAACAACAGAATTGCAAACTAGCATGCAGAGAATCTGGCAATCTCCCTTCAGGGAGAGCTCCTGCAGGACTGGATCTGGGCTCTGGAACTCGGGAGCGCAAGGACATTTTCGTACTTTTCCACTTTCAGAATTAACCGATGCAAAAGTCTTCTTTCCTACTTCACTCCCACTCATTAACTCTCTCTCATTTAATTCTTTACTTGACACACCCACTTATGCTCATACCAATTAATAAATTTTTCAAACTCATCAATGTATTTCCTTCAGAAGCTGAAGAAAGATTGTTATTTCTATTTTTAAACTTTAAGGAGTTGGTGCCAGTTTTTCCACTAAACTGACTTTGTCTATTATAAATGATAATTCCTGGGGAAGTTATAACACCCATATTTTCAAAGCATGGTGAGAGAGTTTATTAGTATTATTTTTTAAATTTAGATATCTGTCATTCTACTGTGCTTTTAACACCTTCATCCAAATAACTTCAAACAGTTTACAAACAGTAGTTAACTGAGCCTGAAATATAAACCACTGTTGTTTTTTCCTTCCTATCTGCTGTGCCTTGGGTAAGTTACCTGAGATATTCAGGTTGTAGAGGAACAGTGAAACTGTTCTTTACATCTAACAAAGCCCTCTGCATTGGAAATACTGGGGCCAAGTGACTCACTGGTCACTTGTGAGTTTTGCTCGTGCATGCAACCCAGATATAGAATGGAAGGATCCCTGCTAAGAAAGTTAGCATAAAGTTAAGGAAGAACACCAAGACTCTCAGTTTTGATTACTCTGGCTCGGAGTTTGGCAGATTTTTAATTCAGTACCAAAAGTGATAATTTTTTCTCATCTCCTCTCTTCAGTAGCATAGACCACTGACCAGATCTGTGAGCTTGTGTTTAATTCTAGAGCTTTGCCCACACCACTGGCAGGCCAGCTTCTCGAAGGTTTCCTCACTTTTGCAAGGCAACCTTTTGGACCTCATTTGCTCTTTCCTTGGCATGCAAACTGCGAAGCTGCTCAGGGGCCTTAATGGACGTGGGACATACAGTCATCAGTGGTGATATTTGGAAAGCATGGCTGGTTTCTTGTCATAGCAAGAGATCATGCCAAACTATGTGGAATCTGTGCTCACTTATGAGTAAACTCTCTTATGATAATTACCAGGGCAATATTTGGGCAACCTTGTACAGAAAAGTGTTCACATTGCACAAACCAATGCACCCACAAGAGCGCTAACAAGAGACCCTCTCATGAGCTGGTTCAGACAGCCAACAAATAATCAAGACTTGCAAAACAGTTCACAAAACTACAAAACATTTTCCACATTTTTCTTGTGCTTTTCCCACAAAAGAGAGTGGAAAATAACAACACATCTGTAACTGTGATCCTTGCAAATTATTCAGCAAAGGCAATGAGTGGTATTATGAGGCACTTCTGACTGTAAAAACTCTCTAAGCACAAGGAAATGAAAGGAGAGGAATTAACTGGGACTGATATATAAAAGTGTCCTAAAAGGATACCTGCTTCCTTATACAACTATCTATATAAGAGACAGAAATTTGAATGGAGGGTTCTGCAGCACCAGCACTGACTCGTTTATTCTTGTTTTTCAAAGCTTTGTCTTGATATCACAGCTAGGTGCAATTGGAGAATTAAGGTGTCAAGTGTCAGCATTCCACTGACATCCTTATAAATATAGTGCTTTTTTGGTCATTAGTTGTTTCTACTTCTCAGTTGCTTTTCTGCCCTTCTCATTAACTTTTCCTGTCCCTTGCACTTGACATACTGCTGGCTGTCCTGCCTGTTTCTGGCCTGTGTGGATGTCAGCAGCAGCTGCTGTGCAGTGCTCTCTGTTCTGTGGAGAAACAGGATGGACACCACATCTGGGCTCTCTCGGAGCCTGAGAGCAACCACCAGGCACAAGGGCTCTGGCTGCCCTAAAATACCAATACTAGCAGTACACAAATGCAAACCAGTCCTCAGGGGGCACAGGGCTGGAGAACAACAGACTGGGAAAGTTTATGTGAACCCGTTTGAACCTGAGCTTGCTCTTTCCATCTCACAGTTTCTTTTCCTACGTTTTCTTAGGAATTTCTTACAAGGAAAACATGAACTTTCTTGCTGCTAAATGTGAGAAGAAACACTGATATTGGTACAGACTGAGATTACTGAGCTTTCTGAGCAAGTAATGATGGACTTCATTATCTTTACATTGGACTGCTTGCTTTTTAGCTAAAGTTGATACTTCATTTTTCATAATACAGAACACTTGCATGCCTTTTAAATTAGATTGTGGATCAAAATTTGTTTTCTAACTCATTATAATTCCTTTTTTTTTCCAAATTGTAATTTCACTGCACAGTACTCTCCATATCATTAACACCCCCAGGAACACTTCTCAGCACAGTGTTAATGCCAATTAAAAATCTGTTCTCAGTGTGCTGCCTCTACTTGCTGAAAAGGAAATAAATGAAAAAGACAGCCAAAATCTTATCAGAGGATACCAAGTAAACAGCCTCTCCCTGTCATAAAAATATGGGAATAGAAGAGTCTTTACTGGAGGATATGAAAAATGGCATAGTTAGATGAGCTGGATACTCTGAGTACCCAGGGGATGATGCAGCAGGCTGGGACAGGGGAGTCCTGGGGAGCTGCTTGCTGCTTCCTGCTATGGCTTCCTCCCAGGAGCCATGCCAGGCTCTTTCACTCTGTTCTCCTATTCCATCTTCAAAGTCATTTGCTCTCTGCTCTGCTACTTGGGCTGAATGGCTGTCTCATGATGCCATTACTCCATTTTACTTCATTTGTGACTCAAATTTAATCACAGCTGGTCTCTGCCTTGGGCTCTGGGGCTGGTTTTGCTTTCTCATTGAAGACACACTCTCCCTCTCTGCTGTGCAACACTCAGCAAACAGATCCCTTCCCTGTCAGTTGAACAAGCCAAGCACATTTTGGATTCATGCTCAGTCCTGCTGTTGTCCTTTGCCACCACAGCGGACATCTGTTAACAAGATGCTGGGAGGGACATGCATGGCCATGCTCCCAGGACAGGACATCTCTTCCTAATGTCACAGCAAACACCACCTTGCCCAGGGTCACACGCCTGCTCTGCACCTGTCTCAGCCAAGGGCCCGTTTCAACAGCAGAAAAGGAGATGCACAGTTAACACAAAGCTACAGATGGCTGTGTTCACACCAAGCTCAGCCCGAGCACAGGGGAGCTCAGGCTTCTGGTGGACATGGACCACACACCACGACTGCCCCAAAGTCGACTCCTTTCCCACTCACTGCCTGCCCAGGTGACTCCTGCTCCCTCCCTGCACCCTGGTGCACCAGCTGGCTGGCAAAGCAGAGACAGGGCAGATCAGCAGCACAAAAGCCATGGCTGCCATGGCAGCAGCCAAAACAAGCCCTGCAGCTGCCAGTGCCTGTGGTGGAGAGATGGGATATGGCAGCAAGTGCTCAGCGCAGGGCCCAGACCATCACCCCAAGGACAGCACCAATGTGTCCCTATGGCACCCACAGCAACCAACTCCAAGGAGAAGCCATCTGAGTGCAATTTTCTGATGCATCTGCAGTTTCTGTCAGAAGAATTAAAACAAAATTGAAGGTTGTAACACCCGTGAGTCCTCAGAGCATCTCTGTGCAGTGCTCAGCTTTGCAGGGGGCTTTGTTCTGTGCACTGCTGGCACTGCCTCAGGGGTGCAGAAGGCAGGCTGTGTTTAACACTTCTGTTCTGGTAGCTCCCAGCTTTCCTAGAGGTGGACCCAGGTGACAGAAACAAGGAAAGAATGACAGGTACCACAGGGAACAAGAAGGCTCTCCACAGTCAGCTGTGAATGATGGGAAGAAATAAGACCAGGAGTGTGTAGGAACAGAGGAAGCTTGAAGGATGGAGTGATCTGAAGGGATCAGTCACCCAGTGGTTGGTGGCTGGCAGCTGTAGCTTTGATCAAAGAACTGCCACTGCAAACTGGCTTTTAATGGGAGGAGTGCCTACTTGGGGGCAAGGGAAAAAACAGAAAGGAAAATGCAAGGAGATCATGCAGAGACATTTGGGCTTTGAGAGAGTAATGAACTTAGGCCTTCTGGGTATGCTTCAATCCCCTGCTCTGCAGCTGTTCCCAGCCCTACTCTGTCCCCACTATGAGGCTTACAGGGATTATGAGGTAAGATGAAACAAACAACCTGAAATAGCATCCCACTCCTGCCTTAAGACCTTGATTAGGAGCACATGAACATTTTGTATGTACACATGCAAAGAGCTAATTACCCACCTGCCCTGCCAAACTACAAACACCAGTTTGTAACTTCTCCCATTCTTCTTAAATCTGGCACTGAAAGGGGTTGCTGTGCTGGCCTCTCTTACCCTGAGGGGTCTCATGCCCTGCAGCAATAAATAGGATCTGGGAATCTGCAGATACTTTCAAGCATTCAGGCAGAAATAGTATTTGCTGGTTTTATGATAACTTGATACACAAGTTACAACTCTCTGTAAATAAGCAAAACTGGACAAGGGAAAAGAAGGTCAAGTTAAGGATGATATGAGGATGGTGATGAATTTGATGTGTTCACACAGCTGCAGCGCTGAAATTTCTCTTTCTACAGCTACACAGAAAATGCATCATTTCCATTCAGTGTTCCCAAATGTTGCATGTCCCTTGCCTACAGATGTCTGGGAATATAACTAACACATACTACTTTGCCAACCACTTGCAATCTCAGCAGGGCCAAAGACTGTAAAATTTCTGGAGGTTTATTAAAGCTGCTGTCCATGGCATTGCACAGATCAGACACCAGCTGCTGCCAAGAAAAGCATCCTGCCCATGACTCCAAACTTTATGTAAGGACAGGGAAGACCTAATAGCAACCTGCCCATTTTTGCAGCACATAAAGCTGAGTGAAGCCATCCAGAATCAAACATAAGGAAGTTTTAGTTCTCCTGTTTTGTCTCAGATCATCCTGCTCAACCTGAGACACGACTGCTGGAGTGTGGATGCTTGGGATTGCACATGAACATGGGAGACCAGATTCCTTCCCCTGCTTCTGGAGGAGATCAGAGCAGATGAAGAACAATAGCCTCCTCTGCAGCGCCACGGCAAAGGGTCAGCCTGGCAGCCATTTAGCACTGAGCCCTGGCACAAAGCTCTGGCTGTGGTCTGATGTGAACTCTGCTCCTCTTGTCCTCTACAAAGCTGAAAGCACACCCAGCACTGCAGCACTGATGTGTCAGTGCTGTTTGTGCCTTCTCTGGGAGTGGCTGTGCTGACATGGACAGCAGCAGTTTGCATCAAGCAAATGCCAGACAACCATGTTCCAATGGAACTTCTGAAAGTGCTTTCAGAAGAGAGCACCTTGCAGTGCTTCCAGCTGTTTGTCAAGGTATTCTGGGAATTAGCCCAAAGGAGCACTGGAAGCTGTGTGACAAAGCAACCACATTTGGACTTCTCAAAAGTAAGGGCTTATCTCTCTTTCCAAAAGGATTTCTACAGGTCTTTTGGAGCTTTCAGAGAGAAGCTGCTTCTCTCTTGTCTTTTAAACCACATTTATACATCAAATGAGAAGTACAAACCAGCCAATTTAAACACATGTAAGCACGTTCTGGATGAAGCTAGTAGACAGGAGGCACAGCAGCACTCAAGACAGAGCAGCCTGAGCTTTATCACTGCTGCAAGCAAAGCACAAACTCTCCAGAGACCTCTATGTGCCTAGTCTGGTTGCTAATGTTACAAAAGCACATAGAGAAGCCCATCACATTTATCTCATTATTCTTACTCGGGCTAATTAGGAGAGCACTAACACAGGCTCTGATCCCTCACGCTGCTGTTTTGCTGTTGAGGCACAGTCCTTTTTTTTGGCTGCTGGAGCACCAGATCAAATGCAGTGGAAATTACTGCTGTACTTCACTGCTGCAGGGAGTGCTGTCATCTGAGAGACAATGTGGTGCTGCAGTCCTGACAGGAAGGACATTTTTGCCCGTGTTGTGGCTCTGTGCCATCTCTGGCTCCTCATCCCCACGCAGGTGCCTGGAGGCTCCCAGTGGTGGCAGGGAGAGGCTGGTTCTCTGTAAATGTCTGTGGGCTGGCCCCACACCAGCAGTGGGAGTTGGATGGTGAGCGAATTGTACTGCCTGTGCTTTCACTGGGGGAGCTGGAAAGGATCACCCCAAACAAACGGAGCTGGGCTCCCATTTTGTGGCTGCCTGGCATTACAAGCCTCAGCTACACTTGGACAAGTGATTCTGCTGGCTAATCTAACTCCAGCAATCAGCAGAACCACAGGGACTGCCAAGACTGAGCTAAGTGTGGTTTCCAGGAGAATCCAGGCAGAAGTACAGCAAAAATTGCAGCTCCTTGGTCTGCCTTTGGCTTTTGCAAGTGCCACTACATTACCACATTACTATTGGCCTTCAAGCTGAGGTTTCCACTTAAGATTGACCAAGTTCATAGCAAATTCCTGCTGCACCATAAGCAAATTCCTTTTAAGTTTATTGTTGAGATGTGTCACTTCTACACTTCTACTGTGCTGCCTTCTCCTCCTCCTCTTCTCAAGCTGAGCAGGTAAAGGAGAATTTGCTGCTTCCAAATACCCCTCTCCCCACACTCCAGCAGGCCCAGTGTGGGTCTTGCATGACATTAACACTTCTGGGTCAGAAATGGAGACTTTGAGCAAGCCCAGGCAGATGCTTCCCAGTGCAGGGAGTGACCTTGGTCTGGTTTAAGAAGGCGTGGGTGGCAATGTCAGGCTTTCAGAGCAGGCTGTGCCCCCTGTTTCCTCCCTCATCCTGGCCTTTCCCAGCTGCCTAAACCCTGGGAGGGGGTGTTTGGATGCACCCCTTGTGCAGCCGTATCTCTCCTCTCTGCATGAGGCACAAGAAAAGGGGTGCTCTGGTACCCAGACTGCATTAACTAAATATTTTTCTGATTTAGCCTGTGAAAGCTACAGATGAACAGAAGAAAATCCTAAATAAAATCTCATTGCAAGGTTTGAAGTAAAGGTGATGCTCATCACTTAATATATTTTCTATATAATTTTTAGGTGTTACACTATTTTTCCCCCGCAGAAAATATTGATTACAAATCACCTTTTGTTCTTATTTAACTTTTCTTAGTGCAACTACAGTTAAAAGAAGCATAAATAGACCTGCCTCAGAGTACTGAAATCTGAAAACTGTATCAATTTGTGAATTTTCAATAAAACAAAATGAATCCTTTTAAAAAAACATCAGTTACTTAGACAAAGCCATTTTCACTGCAAGTGGAAACATTTTCTACCATTTTTACATAAACACGAAAAATGTGTTTAAAGAAAATCATGCCCCTTACTTTTCAATGTACAGCTTGCTTTTATGAAGGCTGATAAAATTACTAGCAACTAAGCTTTCTTCTCATAAGCATTTACAGAATTGGTAAGAAGCCTCTCACCACGAATTTATTTCTGACCCCAAAGGTCTGTGCTCTGAAGCTGTGAATAGACTGGTGGACCAAAAAAAAGGGAGCTAGAATTCATGTTTTAAATTGCAGTTACAATTCAATCATGTAATTTTAAATTGAGGCCAATTAGAAGCTTGAGGGAAAAACATGTACTATCACAGCATATAACAACAACCTACAAGAAAATATATATGTTAATCATAAGAGCAAGCAACTCCAGTTTCACAGTTTAAACACACAAATTTTAATACTGACCAACAGGCGTGTCCTCCGAAAGGCTGAGAAGTGCCATGTTCCCGTTTGTGCTTCTGGCTCCATTATCAAAGAAATAGGGGGCATAATTTGCCTGAACTGCAAATAAAACAAAACAGAAGCCAAACAAAAGCATTTTGTAGGTGGCAGTTATTTGGCTGGCTCAGTTACCTGACTCTCAGTAAACAGGTGCTGTTTGGGGAATACTGGGAGTGCATAACACGTCCAGTTGCTGCAATGGACTTTCAGAAGTCCATATCTGTGTGGATATTTTTAATAAAATTACTTCTACATGCCACTGTGCCAGTATTCACACAGCAGGAAATAGAGGGAGTATATAAAAAACCTCCAAACCAACAGAAACAAAGCAAGTAGCAGGATCTCCCTAAAAAAATCTCAACCAGTTCCAGACAGCTTCACTGAAAAATTAACCTTTTCAGCCTGCAGTGATAGAACACCTCTCCCCTACTCTACACATACAGGTCTGAAACACTCCCAGTGCCTTGGTACCTTACCCAGCATTCTTACCCAGTGTTCTAAGCACATCCTGCCTTAAAATTATGCCTACTACATGAGCAATTAGCCATAATTAAATACTTACTTGCTGCCAGACAACAGCAAAGTTAAAAAAAAACAAAACAAGAAACAACAAATTAGTTGTCATTCTACTGACTGACTGTTAAGAGATTCAAAATAGCCCATATGAAACAAAATTGCAAGTATATAAACACAGAGGGTAACATTTGCACAAGGACCAGTTGCCAAAGAAAATATTTCAGAACAACATTACCACATCAGTAAGGGTAACTACAGGATTTAAGGTTATGCTTGTATTCTCCTATATTTTTATTTAACAAAGTGATTATTGTACTCACCCAGGCAAACATGCACCAAACTGAGAAATAAGGAGGGGGTGAAATGCCTTACATGCTTCATCCCACTGAAGAAAGAGCCAACTTCTTCTGTGTTTTAAGGGCTTGGTGTTTGTTTTTTTGTTTTTATGTTTTTTCTTTTTCTCTCTGAAATGTCCAGGAAAGTGCCCTTCAGACTGATGTAGCAGAGAAATGTGGAAGAGGCAGTAACAGATGCTAAGATGTTAAGCGGATGACACGTCTTAATTTCTGAGGAATTTAAAGAAGCTCCTTCCTACCACCTAATTAGACCAATTACTTTGCAGGGAGCTGTGGGACTCATCTCTGAAACAAGATTTGGAGGAATCAGTGTAACTCTCATGTTTTGGTACTGTATTTGTGCTGTTCAAACACACAAGTCAGGGAGAAGGTAAAGTAGAAATCTGTGTTCTTTCTGAACTCTGTCTTTAATCCTCTAAGCCAGTTTTTTGTTTTTGAGAGCTAAAAGGAGTTTATTTTTATTTTAGTTTTGGTAATCTTGAAACACTACAAAAGAAGAAAATCTAATATTAGCAAAAATCAATAGAAATTATTGTTACCATTTAAAAAAAACCCACTTGTGATAGTAAAAAAATACATATCGCTGCATATTAAAAATGCAGAAGTAAAAATGTTCTTTTTATGACATTTAATTCTTAAACTGCATGAATTGTCAAAAGCATCTTTTACTTTCAGCAGGCAATTTTCAACATACTGAAAAGTGTGTTTAACCATCAACACCTGGAAAAAGTTTACAGAGTGGCTTTTTAAAATTGCTTGTTTTGACATATAGAAGGTGTTTGCACTAACTAAAAACATATTTATTCCAATATACTATATGGTTAAAAATCAGCCTCTCTGGGAGGATGTCCACTGAGCTCCATCAGTGACAAGATGTGACTCAATGACCCTTGTGGTCCCTTGCAGCTCAGACCATTCTGTGGCTGTGTGACTCTGCAGCACTTGGCTGCCATGCAGAGATGTTTACATTGAGCTCAGCTGTTTAAACCTGACCTGCGGCAAAGCACTCGCACTTTAAGGATGTGTTAATTAAATAACCCAGAAAACTCCATTAACAGCCAGAGTGAAAGAAATGTCTAAGAAATGAATCAGTCAAAGAGTTCCCCACTGCAGTGCTTTAAAAGGTGGCAGGAGCTGGACATGCTGCTGGCAGTGACCCTTGCTGGGTGGCTGCAGTGGCACAGGTGAGGTGGGCACACGCAGTGGGAACACTGAAAGCAGGAGCAGAGCCAGGAAGCAGCTTCACACAGGGCAACAGTGGAGGTGTTTGGCTCCCTCGGTCATCCACATGTTTTATCCCTGTTTGCTAAAGTTCCAGAAGGGAGCAGGTCATTGTTCCCTAGCCATAACCCCACAGACAGAGTCTCCCCTCCCAGCCCTGGCCTGCGGGGTGCAGAGCTGAAGATGGGCAGTACTCCAGGGACAGCTTTCATCTCTTGTGGAGGGGAGGGACAGGCTGGGCAGTTCTTCCTACAGAAGGAGCTGGATCCTGTCACACATTTATAGTGTACCTTACCCTGACCTTGGCAGGGGGAACAAATGCTGGAGGGGGCCGTGGGGAGGCCTTTGCTGCAGACACAGCTCTGTGCTGCTCCGTGCTGTGGACAGGGCTTGTGTGCACCTGCAGATCCCCTGGGACCTACAGTGCTGCTGGCAGGACACCTCTGCTTGCAGAACAAATCAGCTGCAAGGCTCTCAGAAGGGAGAAAAGCAAAACTCCTGGGCCAATATTAACAAAACTCATCACCCATAATGGAACTTGCCAGAGAATGGTACAGAGAGCAAAAGACTAAAAAAGGCTGCGAATGGATCAGACAAATTAATGAAGACTGGGTTCACTGATGACTAACAAATGTGATGACACAGATGCAAACCCTGGTTCAGTACAGCACTACATTATCACCTGCCAGAAGCTTAGAAGTTAAAGAGAAGGCTCTTTGACATCTTGATCTCTTTCTGAACATCTCCTGTGGGATCAGACCTTTGTTCTAACTCTGTAGGCCTATTGCTGTAAAGCACTGTTTACAAAAGCTCCATGTTGAACCAATCTGTGACTGCAGCAGTGGCCTGTAAAGCTCAGGGAAACCTGCACCAGGCAACTATGAAAAACAAATGTATTTTTAGTGCATTTAAATTCATGATATGGGGATCCAAAGCTGAAAACTGTGTGGGAGCAGATACATATATAGAAGACGGATATAAATTTAGTCTCTGTTGCAGATTTAATCATCCCACCTCTGTCAAAAGTAGTATTAAACCACAGATAAAATCACAGAAATAGACCTGCATGGTGCCCAAAAGAAAACATAAATAGCACCTAAATGTCCTCTCATCTGCCTCCTCAACCCAAAACTAACAACACACCTTTTTTTTCCTACAGAGTATTTTCCTAGAACAAGTGATGGAGAGCTCTTGTCAAAGTTAATAGCTGTCTGTTTCCCTGGCTGCATCCCCTGGGGATCTGAATCTCTAGGGCCCGCATCTCCAAGGAAAGAAAATGTTTCCCTCCTGAATTTCAATGGGTTTGAGCTCTTAATCCCCTTGCAGTTTGAAAACCTAGCTAATATGTGCCTGTGCACAGTCAGATCCATACCTAACACAGCAACATTCAACAGAGTATTTTAATCTGTCAGAAAATATACTTTGACCAAAACCAACACAGCTCATGGATCCAGGCTCATTTTGATGAATTTTCTCCTTTGGAAGAAAAGGGGCAGGAGGGGGTTTCAGGAAAGCAGTACCTTCTGTCCCAGCATTTTTGGGAATGGAAGGATCCCTCTCCCTGTGTAGAAGAAACTTTCTATTTCATACATTTTTAGCATATGGAGTAGCAAGAAACATAAAAGAAGAATGAAATATAGCCTTCTGATCTCAAATATACCCACCTGATCTGAACCAACTGCTTTCCCAAGGGTCTTGTTTACTATTCAGTATGAAAAACATCCAGAAAAGATTAAATATCTTCAGAACAGGATCGCTGGGTTTGGGTCACTGATTAGCAATATCTGCTGGAGCTCATTAGACATCCTGAATTTTTATACAATAGAAGTTTAAACATTGAAGGATGCTACAATAATGCAATGAATATTTTTCAGACTTCCCCTCCTCTGACTGCAGCTGGGGTGTACTGGGGCCAGTGCAGCATGGCTGTAACTGCTGGACTGTGCATTGTGAAGCCCCCTGGGATGCCCTGGGCCATGGAGGCTTTTCTTCCCCCAAGACAAAGCTGCTCCCCAGTATGAAACTAGATTGCTGCTGGGCACGGGCCAGACACAAAACCAGCCACACACAAGGCCTTGCCAGCTCCTGCCCTGTTATCTATCATCTCTCTGAGCCTTTGAGAATCTTGGAAACACCTGGGCCTCATCATGTTCACGTTTTTAGCCCTAAACCTTAAGGCTAAGACTAGTAATCCTCCTTAATCCAGTACGGCTGACAAGAAAAGGGCTTTCACCACTACCAACACCTGCACTTTTTCTGCTTACACACCCCTGAGTGGGGGAACTGTGGGCCCCACAAAGACAACGGTTCTTGAGCCCAGCCCCAAAGCACAGCCTAAAATGTTGGCCAGACTAGAACTGGCAGCAGAACTAAAGTGCTCCAGGAGCACAGCCCCTCCCGCTGCCCAGCAATGCCACAGGAGCTCGGGCTGGGGGCAGCAGGAGGCCAGCTCACAGCTGAGGGAGGGAGGGAGTGCCCCGTTGTGCCACTGGGATCCCAGCTGGCACCTGGTGCCACCCGTGCTGGCAGGCTGAGCAGAGGGCACCGACTGAGCTGGCACAGACTGAAATGACTCTTCGCACCCCGTGGGAGGCCCTTCCACCTCAGGGCCATCACATCAGAGCTGCCCACCTGGGAAATGCCTGCTTGGCATATAAATGGGAGGTTTTCATGAGCTGCATTTCAATCAGTTTTTGGATGCTTACATGCACTTACAATTTAAAAATAGGGAGAAAAATAAAATGAAAGAAATAACATATTATTTTCCACTGTCCTGCTTTTCTTTTTAATAACTGTATACTGTCTTCAGATTTTATGTTTCCATTTTCCTCTGTTCTAGGCTCTGGACAGTATTGATAAGTAATAAAGTTCACACTCATATAACAACAGTTCAAGCTACTTTTTTAATATGCTTGTCCTTGAATTCTGGGTGCATAGGACATTAGGCATTATCTTGGAGAGGAATATTCAGCATTTTTTGTGTGCACATTTGTGCATGTATATAAATTCAACATAAAAAGTGCTGCACACTTTATATATACCTCAGCATGTGGAGAAAGACACCAAATCACACTGTGGCCTCCTCTTTGTAAATCACATGCTAAAAGGGGCTGTGGGAGTTACCATTGATACCTGGAGGCATTATGCACAGCACAGCTCACTCACAATTCCTCATGCAATTCTGCAAAGGAGAGAAGTGGAGCCTCAGTCAAATTTTCTCAAAACTCTCCCTATTCTCACATCTTTGAAAGCTATTGGGGAGTTCTTTTTTAGCTTGAAAAAAAGGAAGGGGAGCAGGATGGGGCTGTGACATACACCACTGGTAAGATCTACACCGTAAGAACCCTGGCCCCAGCTGGGCTGTCCCCTGCACACTGAAGGGTCAGCTCAGTAGCAAGTCCCACAGCATGGTGTGAGCAAGAATTGTCTCAGCTGATCTCCACACACCTTAAGAGCAGCAGGACATGCTGAGGTAATGTAATTGTAATGATCACATCTGTTGCCTGGGTGTTTGCTCCCTGGCTGGCACCTGGGAGGCGTCAGAGCACTCTTGTTTCACCAGAGCTGAGACACAGTGACACGCACAGCTCCCACCACAAACCAAACAAAACACTCTTGCCTGCCCCAACTACATCATTCCTCTACCTCAAAATCTCCCTGCAAAGGACTGAGAGATGACTTGTACTGGGGCATATCATCAATGGCCATTAATACAGAACACAGATGATGCTGGAAATCCAGGAACAGCTGTAGATGACATTTCAGATGACTGGTTTTGGTGGTGAAGAATTTGACATGACCTAGATTTTACACTTTCATAGCACAGCACCATACCTTCTGTCTGGTTGCTGGGAGAAACTATAGGAACTGGGGAATCTGCAAGAACCTGGGCCAGTTTGTTGGCAGGAGAGAAAAGACTGAAGTCCCTCAGAAGTCTTCAATGTCCATCTCTACGTTTTGAATGACCAACTATGGGAGAGAAACAGACTTGTAATAGATCAAACATTCTCAGCAGGAACCACAAAAAAGAATCAGTCCAAAGTTTTGGTGGTTAAGTCTACTCAGAGACGTGTGCTTGAGTCCTTGGCCATTATCACCAAACTCTGATTCCTCCCTGTTGCCACAACAAATATGCCACCTCCTAAATGAGAGTTTATGCATCTCTCCAAAGCCTACTCTCAACACTCGGGCTATGCAAATTTGTTAAAATGACATGGAAGTAGTCATTAACAGTCATGACCATGAAGTAGTCATGGTAGTCATGACAGATTAAAATGCAAACAAATAAACACCTCTTTCTTCCTCTGTTATTTTCTTGCTATTAATAGAATGAATCTAACGTTCTAAAAGGAAAATGAGTTCATTTTACAGTCTGACACATGGGGGGGTCTAAGTTCAGTTTTTATATCTAGCACAGATAAATATACTGACTAAATAGTCAGCCCACGACCATTAAATGCACGTAAAAGTAATCAAAAGATAGTGATGTGATCATTAGTGACCTTGGTTAAATTTATAAACCTCTCCTAGTTCAGGAATTCCATGCTGAAAGTGACACTGTACTGTTTGTTTTAAGGAATTTAAAGAACAACATGAGTTGTAACTCGGCGGTTTACACATCTTTTTTATATTGCAGCTCCACTAAGCAGCTATGCTAAACCTCAGCAGTGTGCAGGAGAATGGTGAAACCTGGATAGAAACAGAATGGTTTGTGTTGGAAGGGGCCTTTGAAGCTGACCTAGTCCAAACCCCTGCAATGAGCAATGACATCTTCAAGCAGATCAGGTTGCTCCTGAATGTTTCCAGGAACAGGGCATCTACAGCTTCTCAGGGCAGCCCATGCCAGCTTTTCACCACCCTCACCAGAAAAAATTTAGTCTGATAAAACACACAGCATGAAAAAGACTATGTAGCTCAACTGAATCAGGAAGACAGACCCACAAAGCAGAAGAAGGAAAGCATTCCTCATTCATGGAAAGGAAAACCAAGATTTAGAGAGGTGACTACAAGCATTACATCAATTTGAACCCCTTGGATTTGAACCCCTTCTATTTTGGGTAACAAGAACAGCCATGATATCCTGATCTCCAAAGGTATTAAGAAATTACAACATCAGGAAAACAGAGGGTGAGCAGACACAAGATATCTACCAATTTTAGAATTTCCACAGTGGCTTTAAAACAGACAACAAAGTGCTTTCCAAACAAAATGTGGTGGGCATTTTTTCCACACAGGTAAAGAGATGGTACTTTCATCCAATCAGAAAAAAATGCTAGTCTACACACCAAAACTCTCAGGGCATTTGCCTGCACGATTTATCATGAGTTGTTGTCATTCACTGTGGGTGGCAGCAGAGGTTTGGGGAATTCCTGGGAAAAAGAAGTAACTTCATCTCAGATACAGCTTCTCCTGGTTTTAGTCTGCCAAAAAGTGTTTTATAGCATTTGCAAAAAAAGGTGCTGCAGGTAACTGAGGAAAGGGGAATATTTTCTGCAGCTGCTAAGTAATTAAAGTTCCTGCTCTCCATTTTAATAGCTTAGAAACTTTTAAAGACCACTGCAAAATCCACAATTACTGAATTTACAATTCAGTAACTTTGCTTCTTTGGAACTACGAATCACTCTCCTCATTTTCTTTTGACAGGGAAAGAAAATGAACAAATAGTCCCTAGAATATCCAGGTATATTTAGATAGCCTACATTTACTTCAGCAGCATGATCTGTGATGGATGTGGTGCCATGGAGCATGACACAGATCTGTGTGAAGGATGCCATTTAGCAGCAGACAGGCAGTCCAAATTATTTATGGAAGAACTAGTATTGTTCATTGTTTTGCCTGTAAAAATTATACACATAACTCAGAGTTGGGGTGTGAGTAATGAATAAATCAACATTTTATAGTTTACTTAGTGTGGCTGAGAAAAATAACAGGACTTGTTTAGGCAGAGCAAAGAAACACTTGTGTTCTCCCCATAAATCTCCTGGCTGGTGTGCATGCTGTGGACACCCCCATGTGGATGTCCTGCTTACAAGTCTGTAACATGACTGTTGAACCAGGGGATGTAAGAAAATGAAACACGCTCCTTTCACTGCCATGTCTGACCAAACTCAGCTGTTCAGTACAGGAATGGCACGAATGCAAAGACTACAGGTGAACTAAAGCCCTGGCTAAAGATCAGCTCTGGACCACACCAGCACTTTGGGCACAGGAGCTGATGCAGCCCCTGGGTTTTACTCAGGTAAATGTATGACATTGACTGCAGGTGGCTCTTCCTGTGCCCTCTCTTGGGAATGCAGGGGTGTGCCTTAAACCATTCCCAAAAGGGAATCCCACAACTCAGCAACTCTCACACTGGACTAAGAGATGAGGCACTTACCTTGTTAGGGTATGGAGATGCAACAGCCAGGGCATACCCCAGCCTTTCCCTGGGATTGCTGTGTCCAGAGGAAACCTGAGTACCCAGGCAGCCTTACACCAAAGCAGTGCTTGTCCTTAACCTAGAAAACAAGATGTGTCAACAGATTTTCTACTACAAGAATATTAAATACTCAGCTTTGAAGTAATTTACCTTCAAAACATGTGGGACCATCGCTCTGTTCCCACTTACATTTTCCATCAACTACCTACTCCTTGCCTGGAGAGATTTCTACAATCACTGAGTGTATGATGGTTCTCAAATCAAGTAGTTTAACCTGGTGAGAGCCCAAAGATTGTCTCTGTCTACTAGCTCTACCTATGAGCACTGTGCTCTCACCATCTCCTCCCACACTTTCTAGTACTTTATTTCAAAATGCTGTACTCACTTGCCTTTTATTTTTTAAACAATCTATCAATAAGATAAATCAAGAGAACTACATAGCAAGAATCTCAACAATAGATGTTGAGGAATGAATAAAATACCTGAGAAAAAACTTCCACATCTGCTAACTAAGATTACACAATCCAAAGTTATTGCAGTGAATGCTGAAATAAAAATTAAATGGCAGAAAAATCCCTTCTCATACTGTGGCTTTAAGATGATTATACAATGCCTTGCAACGGAGATGTTCAAATCCTGTAAGTGTTCTTGGTATAAAATTAATGTCTGAAAACAAAAAAAGCAATGCAGCACCATTTTATAACATATTTTTTAAAAAGGTACACTCCAGTCAGTGTCATGGACAGAAATACATGGAGACAAATTAATGTAGTTCAGCACTTGAGGGAATTCAAACAGCAGAATTTCTCTGAGATCTCACATAGATAAAGAAGGGGTGGAGGAACATCATGCCAAGGGACAAAATATTAATTTTCTATTAAGTAAGAATTGACAAGGAGGAAGACTTGACATATTTAGGAACGAAAAAAAGGCACGGGAAGAATGTTGAGGAAAGAAATAGTAAGTTCTGTTCAAGAAACAGGAAAAACTGCGAAGCACATTTTATAATAAAATTATGACGAGCAGGTTGACTTTACTGCTCAGACTCAAGGATCTGTTTTAAAAACTGCTGAGTCTTGACTTAAATGGAAATTTAAGAGGAGTTTCTTTCAAAGACTATCAAAGGTGGAGCTTACAAGGTTAAGGTCAAGACTCACATAGTGCTTTCTCTCTTTTCATCAACCACACACCTGAGGATGTGTGCAGAATAAAGCAGCAGTATTGGTATATATTTAACTAAGTGAAAGGAAAATGCTGAATTGTTTAACCTTGGTACATTCAAACATCGTCAAGATAAGAGCTCAGTGACAATTGCCATCATTTATTGTTTCCCAAGTAATGGAAGCTAACAACTGGAAAGCTACTGAGTCAAAAAGAACACTTTAAAGAGGGACTTGAAGACACTGCTGCATTATCTCAGCTCATACAGAATCTTGTTTTTAACCACCTCACCATTTCCCTGATAGCATTCGTAAACAGATAGTTTTCTTCACACTTTTCTTTTCTGATGAAAACATCTTCCTATACAGGCATATTGATCCCTTGGGGAGAACACTGTGATGCAAATAGGTTTTAGCATTGCTTGGTGACAGGCCACACAACTGGCACTGCCTGGGACACAGGGTTCTGGGACAGTGCAAACAGGAAACTTAGTGTGGAGGACCCACCTAGCAAAGACAGCATTTTCCAGTTTGGGAAGACAATTTGAAGCACATGCTACAGAGATTTGATTTTCAGAGACCAGGTAAGCACCAATGGGTGCCTCAGGAATGTCTTTTTGCACCCTGAGGTTGGCATCAGTGCTGAAGACCAAACAACACAACAAAACCCAGCAGAAAAGTGCTCTTCTTCACTCACATAAGCAGCACCTTGCTTGTAAGGTGATTGAGGGACACCCAGCTTCTGTTTGTCTTTTACACTCAGAAATCCTTTAGCCAGAATGTATCCATTGCTGTGACTGCACCACACTTATCACAAATGGGGTGCACAGCAATGGAGCTAAATGATTGCACACGTGCCTGGTGGGCAGAGAACAAACAGGCATTGCTGTGTGGCGGAACCTTTGAGTGCTTGGGCTCCAGGGCCTCCTAGACTGGGTGTAAATCATCAACCCCGAGTACCTGTGCTGAACAAGCAGCTGGGAGCAATCAGCTCTTAAAGGCACATCCCAGATGCATCCCAAGTGTCTGTCTGTCAGGAACTGGGCCTGGTATGAGAGCTTCTTGGGAGAGCTGAGGGTGTTGTGGCTGTGAGGCTGCAGAAGCCAGACCAGTCCCATCCATCTGAGGATCGTTCACAGGCACACAGTGACCTGATTTCTCTGATAACGTGTTCAGAACCTGACCAGATGGCACTGTGAGTGTAAGGTGCTTATCCTATAGGAAATCTGTCCTTAGCTCCCTTGTGGAACATCAGCCTGAAGATGTGGAATTAAATCCCTCACACTTAAGGATATTCACAGCCAGTACATCTTAAACACAAACAAATGTTGGCACAATGGCTGAATGACAATGTGAACAAATCCATATCCAGATACTGAACTTTTCTAGCAGAGATCCCACCACTGAGACATTGAAAAAAAGGTAATTTCTGGGAATTTCTTCTGTGCTGATAGCCCTGCTCTAAGAGCAGGAGACAAAGCACGATGGAACAGTTATGTGTTCAAAACCAAGGTAGATCATCCAATGGCAGCTGTAAGTCTTATAATACTGAAGGCTACTGGGAACCAGAGGCATATGTGGATTGAAACTAACGCCCTTGCTCCCGCCATTAAGGGAGCTCTATTTGCTCCACAACAGCAATTAAAAAAATGAGTTCTGCAGAAAAATTAACTATGATGAAGATAACTGCTTACATCAAATAACAACTGAGGTAAAAAACGACTGTGTAAGTGGGTTTTCCTCTCAATCTACAAGAGGGACATAAGAGACAAGCTTTGGATAAATTCTTCTCAGAACAAACTTCAGTAAAAAGTTCATATGTATCTGACCTGCATCCACAATCTGACAGTATTTTCCTAAAGCTATTCATGAGAGAGTATTTAGAAGTAACTTTGGACAAGAGTCAGGCAACAGGTCCTCAGTCTTGATCCAATGAGCACTGAAGCCACCTCAGTTTTGGCAAGAGTTAGCTGTGTAACTACACAGGAAGTATTTATCCTTCTGCTTTTATATTTCAGCTAAGTTTATTGTTTGAGATGACATTATTCACAGAGGATTGTAGTTTTCCTTGGCAATGGAATCCCAAGAAGTTGCCCCTGTAGTCCACATTTTGGACAAACAAAACTTCTCCAGAGTCAAAATCCTGATGTTCTTGAGGATACCTGGGCCCTTGCATCAATTGTGAGCCAGTCTAGAGGGTTGAAAAGCCAACATCAAGAGCCCCCAATTACACCTTTTAGGATAATATTTTGTATAAAGAAAACATATTTTTATTTCTCCTACTACCCACTTATTAAAAAAGAGATCCCAAAACTTGCCTCTACACCAACACTCCCTGTCAGCAGGGATCATTTCTCCTGTGCTCCTGAGAATTCAGTCATAGAGCCAAATAAAACAGACTGATTTGGTGTTAGTTGTATTTGGTGGTATTAAGCTGTAAACAAAGTGAGGAGCCACCTGGCTCACTTAATTGACAGGGTCAGACCAGGATTCAACATCTGTTCTGTCAGGCACAGAGACACTTCAGAAACATCTTTATTGCAACTTAAGGGCTGTGCAATTTTCTTGCTTGACAGCCGAATGCACACAACAACACAAGATACAAAAAATGCATTTGTCAGCTCGGACAAGATAAATTTACTACTTTATATAAGCATACAGAGTGTGTATTTTGAAAAGCCACTGAGCAAATATGTTTCTCTTCTGGTAATGCCAGACAAATACATATAGAAGTGAAAGGAAAACAAAAGGAAAAACAGATGCCTGTAAGTGACACCATGATCAGATGGTAGCTCTGTTCTATCACATGGGGAAATGGCCTGGTATGTAAGAGTCAAACTGTTGAGGAATTACTTTCAAGAGGAAACACAACATTCTGATACCTCTATATGAAGCAGCAAAGCATTTGGGCAGCAGTCACAATCCATGCTGAATTAGTTTGGAGATTCCTGCTTTGGACTGCTCAGCCAAGGCTAGGACTTTAACTTGTAGCACCTTTAACTTGAATAGCCCCCAACCAGGGATTGAGGCCAGTCTGGGAAACTTACTGAGTAAAAATACTTAAGTGCATTAAATTATGTCCTGGGATCTCTCCAGAGATCGAGAGTATTTCTGTAATAATTGTGTTAATGGTCTCTGGGGCTTACGCTTTTGTTATTTGTTATTTTGTTGCCTGAAGGAGGGTTGGAGAGTTTGGAGTATGCTGTTTAGAGGGTGTAAGGCAAAGAGGAAAATCATAGAGCATTTTTCAGATATAAAAGAAAAGGGCTTAAACTCACATTAGAGAACAGAATCTTCAAACCTATTAGTGATGGTTTATACAGAGCTGTAAACACATGGCCATATTTTACAGAGAAAAATCCTGCTGCAAACAATACCAAAAATGCTTTTTACATTTACTTGTCATTTATATTCTACAGATTCTTTCTGTGAGCTCCACAAAACAATACAAGTAAAATATGTTGGCCCCCTGAGCAGCAGCTGAGCAATGAAACACAGTTCCTTCACCAACCTCCTGATTCAGTGGTCTTGCAAGGAGGACTGGCAGCTCCTTTATCCTTGATATAAAAATGCTATGCAAGGTCAGGTCTTCAAAAATAGGAAGGTGAGTGTCAGATCTGCCTAATCTCAAAACTAATATGAAAATAAAGGAATAGCAAGCACACAGAAAATTCAGAAATAGGTTCCATTTCTCAGTACAATAGAAGCATTCCCAATAAGAGCAGAACCCTGAGTAAGTGCCCATAAACTTGACCTTTTGGAATTGCATTTGCCTGTGTTACATCAGACCTCTGACTGTTCCCATTCAACTCCCCCAAATTGTGAAGGGCAGCAAAATAATTTCTATCATACCGACAATTATGTTAAGAGAAAGAGTATTACTATGAGTACTGACAGAAAAATTACTATTTGCAATCTGCAATTTGCCCAGCAGCAAAGGTTTCTACTCCTCCTCATATTCACTAGAAGGAAAACAGAATTTATGAACAACCAAGTAATTCAGTTTTAAGGACTCTCCCCCAGGCAGAGAAATGCAGAAGACACTTAGGAAAAGGACAGAAGATACATGAGTAAAGTATCAGCAGGTGCTTCAGTTTCTCTGTTATTCAGCCCTTTGGTACTATTCTCAGCATTTATTTCATGCTCCAGTAAGCTTTGTTTATTGAGGTGATCACACAGCTCCGGTGTCTTGAAAGAACAGCTGCCTTCTGGCTTCAGAGGAGCAGATGAAATCTGATTAGGTTTAATATCTTTTCAGTATGGTCTTTAATAACCACCTGCTGACACTCTTAAGGAAGTTAAAAACCAGACCATTTTGATTTTAAAGTCAGATTTAGCCCCCTTGGAAGACATTGAAAAGCTTACTTGAATCTGGCCCATCACCCCTATTTTAATAACCCGCTTATCTGGTTTCTCAGACCTTTCTAAATGATGAGATTTTTATCATTTGTAGAAATCTACTTCCAAGTGAATTACAAGCACCAAATACAAGAGCTGCAGGAAAAATCATCAATGATGGATGATCATACAAACAAACACCTTTGTTAATATAAAAGAAATAATTCAAAGAAAAGGTTTAATATACATGTATACTGATAACTAAAAACAAAAGCATCAGACCTTCACCACCTTTTAGGCAATCTAGAAATGCAAACCAGTGCAATTCAGCCACCTCTTCAATTAGCTCTCCTCATTGTCTTACTCAAAGAGTTAAATTTCTGTTTGGTGCAGAGGAATATTCAACTGACACAAAGCCTGGTGGCAGCCAGACAACTTTGCTGACTCTTTCTGCCAGGTGAATACTGACAAAGGTGCCTGAGTGAAGGAATGAATAAACAGTACTGAAGCCTTTTCCCTAACAAAAAACTAATACACACTCATGTCCTATCTGTGAAAGGAGGGTCCTCAAGCAAGTGAAGTATTGCCAGTTGTGCATGTAGGCAGATGCTTTTCACCCTCCTCTCAGTCTGCTCATTTTAGCTGTGGAAGTGGTCCAGAAACCACCAGAGGGACTGGCTGAGGACAAGGCTTGCAGTATTTCCTTATTTCTGATGGAGTCAATTTTAAACTTGAACCTGTAAAATAAACAGGGAAAAGAGAGAAAATGGAGAGATTAGTTTGATTTGGAGTGTGGAGAATGGCACAAAACTTTAATATCTGAAGTTCACCATGTTTGTATGGGCAGACTTAGATTAGCAGTGAGCTGAAAATAAACAGGGATGTGATGGCAATTTATTTTCTTTTCATTAGGTTGCTGGAGGTCACTGACTCCCAGCAGCCTGTTTTCTCTTTAGTGAGGGTACACAATTCACTGAAAGTTTTCTGCTGCTGGAAGTTTCCACAGTCAGGTGAAGGCCTTCATAGACACAGGATAGTGCTACTGTCCCTTCAGAGCTTGAATTCTGTAACTGACACATTAAACAGTATCTTCCCCCTCCTATCATCACATTCTCCCTATTTCCTGGCCAGAAGCCACGGACTGACGTTGGCTTGAAGCATTTGCGTTTTGGGACAGCAATTGCTTCTGATGGAATGACATAATTTTAGAAAATCAGTGGTTTTGCTTCAAAAGAAGTAGCCAATGTGGTTATATATGGTTATATTAACCCTCTCCTCAAGCCACTCTGAGCTGGCCTCCAAGTGGCTTTGCAGCTTGCCCATGGCATGTGCCCAGCACAAAGAGCAGTGCAGAGCAATGCTGAAAAACAGTCCCTGTGCTTTTCTAATCTGCAGATTAGAAAGCAAGTAACATCCCCCTCAAAAAACCAGCACAAGTCACCCAGAAATCTCTTAACATCACTATGAAACAAACCCAACATTGTACAACTCCATTTGAGAACTGCACATTAAACAGGAGAGCTCAGCTCTGGGTAGTTGCTGCATTAGGCCCTAGCTTTTACAACTGCCTCTGAGTAAGAGTAGAAACCAATTCAGATCAAGCATTTTGATACAAGCAGATCTGAGTCATTTGCAGCAGAAAGATGCATCCTATACGGAAGCAAATAAACAACAATCCCTGACCTAAAACAGGTTTGGCTGCAGGTAAGGACAGGAGATGATTACAGTAAGCATATTGGAATGCTCAGGGAAATAGGGCAGAGTGTAATGGGACAAGCAAAGATGATAAAGTATTATTGTGTTTGCAGCAGAGGAAAGCATTTCAGATTCCCTTTGCAGGAGATCTTGGTGGTGAATTTACAGGTTTTAATGGAGTGCTTCCTTTGTACTCCTTTCTCCCCCTCAGCACAGTCCCCTCCATTACTCTGTGAGACCAGCATCACTGTACTTTATCCACAGGAAACAGCACCCAGCTTTCAAAGGAACATTCTCTTTGCAAGCACTTTTAACAGAGAGTTTTCATGCCTGTTGTGTGTAAAAAAGCCTGCAACACCCCGTATTTTGATAGATAGCAGAAGGTACTCAGATGGAAAAGTAACAGCTGTGCTGATCACATGAAGTGTCAGTAACAGGGAAAGGCTACAGGCTCAGGCAGGCAGCAGCATGTGTGACCCAGCTCAGGCCAGGGGTGACAGAAGCCACCTCTGTGCCTCTAGCACTGCACTCCCCAGGCCTTGTGGGCCAGCTGGGAACCTGCTACTGCTCAAGCCCTCAGTTGCTACTACACCTGCTGATGAAATGAGGAGCCCCAGACAGCTATAAACCCCTGACCCATAATAATTCTGCAATTTGTTCACTCCTGGTACCAATGGGACTCTGCCTATAAAACGGAGCCAATGATTCAGCACTGGGAGGCTGGATAGGAAGGAAAGGCTCCAGTTAAAGGAAAACTGTAGAGTAACAAAAAGATTTCCACCTAAGTTATCTAAATATAAAAAGTAATAAAGCATTTAAGATATTTTATCAGCTAGAATGAATTTTCTTGGAACTTCAAATTAGTAATTTTATTATTAAAAGATTAGAAATAGGAAAGAGACTATTTTAGATCAAATTTTTTAGCTTTAGAGTTTAACAAAAGTTATAAGCTAGACATTTTATTGAATTTGGAAACATTAAGATTTAAGATTCTAAAAAGCATACTAAGCCTTTTATCCTAGACATGTTCATGGTTTAGCTTTTTTTTCACTGGGGTCTCACTGAAACCAGGGATATTACAGACTTTTACATGCAGAGTCTTCAGACACACATATTTAGGACAAATTCAGTCTCAGTTAATTCTTGTTCCTGGTAGAGCTGTGGGCTCAAAAACTGAATTTTTGGGAATTTACAGAATCACACTTTGGTTGCTCTCTCAAAATATGAAGATGAATGCAGCCACAGATGTATGGTGATGGAATACAGCAAGGCAAAGCCAGGATAATATTTCACTTTCGCAACTGTTCTTATCAGTGAGGAACATTGGATACTCCTTTAATCAGACTTGATCATATTTCTTGATTGTTTTACACTATGGGCATAAAATGGATTCTAATCTCTTCTAATCTTATTTCTTCCTGATCCAAATACTCAGTAAGTTTCCCGAGAAAAAGAGAACAAGTTGTCAGTGAGACAATGAAGATAATATTTACCTGCATGGAAAATTCTGTGAAGTTTGCAGGTGGAAAAAACCAAGAGTGCTGTGATTTCTTTCTAATGATTACCTAATTCATCTAATGAAACTGTAAATGTTTTTACCTTTATGCGGTTTTTTCTTGAGTTTGGGTACTTTTGAGCAGCAGAGTCTTCTAACCTTCTGACCTAAGGGTGAAAAATAATACATTATCAGTGGAGACAGGTAATGCAAATAACTGTAAAAATACAGTAAATGTGTCATAGTCCATAGACATTTTGATTACTGTATTTACCACTGACATCCTTGTATGAAGAGACCTGTAAAACAAAGGATTATCATGACTGATTTTTAGATCTCTGCACAGCTTTGTCCCTAGTGTGGAACAGGAACTTATTTGCTATTTTCCATCATTACTGATAGATACATCAGATACACATTGTGAAGATTTCTTTATCCTCTGAAGTGTTACACTGGCAGGCAACAAAATTATAGTTACATCACTTTAAGAAAATATACAAAATTACCATCAGGAAAAAAGAGCATCTCTATGTCCAGATGCACAGGAGTGTAGAATAAATTGCTTTGGATAGGAAAAGCCACTGAAATATTCCCTCCCTACCACACCTAAATAAGAGAGCTGTTGACTGCAGTTGACATAATACGTGCTGGCCACAATAAAGAGGAACAAAAGGGTTTACTCTGGAGCTGAGGTGGAGGAGCAGAAAGGACAGAGGCAGATGATTTCTCATCAACAAAATCTAACATATGACCAGTGCTTCTGAAAATCACTGAGGCACAGTTTACAGCTAAGGCTGGTGATGGAGGCTGAGCTATACTGACACCATAGTTTAGTTCTGATGTCACAGGTTTAACATGCAAAGTACATTTATACTGCACACCCAGACACTTCTACTTTCACATCAGTGCTTATAGAAAAGGACCAGTGTCCTTAGAACATTTTCTCCCCACCTTCTGACTCACTGAAGTACTGTGCACATTAATGAAGGGGAACACTATTATGGGAACTTGCAGGTATTCACTTGTATTTTATTGATATGGCCGCGTCCTGTCCTTCCTGGACAGGCTTCCTTTATGCTCCTGAAGACACATCTAGAAATTCTCCAACTCCCTTTGCACTGTTTTCCTCAAGGGTCATGGAAAAACCTGAATAAAAAGTACTAGAAAAGGCAAAGGTAGCAGAAGGACTTCAGGTACTGCTCTGGCAAATAGCTCTACCATTCAGAGCAGACTCTGGTAAATGAGAAAACTGGGCAGCAGACTTAACCAATTAGAAAAACAGCTTACACATGTTTCTCCATGCTCATATTTACACATAAAGCAATTTCTAGAAGGTTTCTAGAAAATATCAAGCATGGCAAGGCTGCAGTTCCTGACCTTTGGACACATAGCTTATTTGTTTTTCCTTATCTCACATTTATTCTCTACGTCTTGTATAAAATACACACTGTGAAAAATCATGGTGAATCTCAGAGATTTACAATATCAAACCTCAAATCTGCACAGGTAACTCTAGATTGCACCTCTCAGTTTGAAAACTCTACTGAACTGTCCTTCTGTAAATGCACAATATCTGCAGAGATGTGGCTACAGACAGAAAATCCTCTGTTTTTAAGATTTTAACTGCTCTGTGAATTTGGAGTATGGCAAAATGGTAACTAAGTGCCTCAGGGTAATACAACTGAAGTATGGAATATCAGTGGTAAAAAACCCCACCCAACCAACCAACAAAACAAAGGGAAAAAAAAATTAGACTGATTGAAAGTCAGAAGAGTTACTCTCACCTGTTTCACTGTTCTACAAAGAACTTCTCATATACTCTGTTGACCTGACTGATTCATGTCCCCTTGTTTCATAAGTGTAGAAACTGTTTCCATTAACACATTTCCCATTACTGAGAAAATTATACTATTTTTACATTGGTGGATGGTTGGTTATCTACTGGGAAAATATAACAGGAACTATTTTCAGAAGAGCAGGTTTCAAAATACAGATTAAGGTAAAAGCTACTACAGGCAATAACTGAGGAAACACTACTGTACAAACCAAAGCACTGATATGCTACCACATTCTGCAGTTTAAGTCCTTTTCTAAGTTCAATCCTCCTTTTCATTGTCAAGCTCTGTTTGTTTCCTTTCATTAAAATCAACATAGTAAATATACATTTTATAGCAAAAAGGGAAAAAACAGGAAAAGAGAAAGCTGTGTTAGAAGACTATAATACTGTACCTTCTGCAGCAAAGACATTGAGGCACAAAAGACAGACAAACAAAAAGCCGCAAAGTGCAAGGAGCTTCATCCTTCCAACCAGTCATGAGATGTTTCCAAGGAGGCTGAAGGAGTATCCTGGTCTCCTCCAGCACAACCTCACCTTTTTATAAGATAGCTCCAAAGGAATGTCATGTTCAGAATGGGTGGAGATTTGGCCTTTGTATTGCATCTCTACAGACGCAAAGAAACAGCACTTCCTATTTCAAGAAGCAATTTACTCAGAATCATGCAGCATAGAGAGTCCCCTACCAGTTACACAGGAGCTTGGAGTATTAAAGTACACAGGGATACTCTGAGAGAGAGTCCTTGCCCTGTGCTTCACAGCAGCCTTTTCAGGGGACCTGGTGTACTCCTCTGCATGCTTGGAAAGGCAGAGAACACAGTTGAACTGAATCTATATGGACCATGATGGGACCTGAAAAGGCAAACCAAACACAGGGTGTTTTAATCAAAGCAATTGCCAGGGTGTTGTTAACATAATCAGCAAGACAGCTGGTTAAGCAACAGATTTATGAGTTAACCTCTCAGTATCCATTATAGCTGAATAATTAAGTTATGAAGATTCAGCTAACAGTTAAGATTAGGAAGTCATCAAATTCAACATAGTATCAAGGTTCACAGAGTGTACTTAAAAAAAAAGTCCTTCAAGGAGGGATCAACTATAGAGAAGTGTCTCTTAAAAACGGCAAAAAGTTCAGGTTTGGCAGCATCCAATTCTCCCAGCCTAATCTGGTAAGATTTGGGTGTCTAGCAACAGAATATGTTATAAGATATGCAGCCTTAAAAGGTGGGAGCAATATCTGCAAGCCAACCAGATTTGGAATTACAGTAGGATAGACTCTGGTGAAAATATATTGCCCCCAGCCCCAGTTTTAAAGGTTTCCTATTTCAGGTTTGGGATTTGGCTTATTTCTTGCACTGCATCAGCAGCCTTCCAAATTGGATCAACCCTTTATCTACCAAATTTAGCCCCAACAGCTTATTTCTACAGTCCTACCTAGCAATATCCATATATGGTGAAGATTGCTAATGCTTGATAGCCTTTTTTGTTTGCCAAGGCTGGCATTAGCAAGGTTCAAGAATCAAATCACTAACAAAACTTGCTACAAGATAGTATTATCTTCAAAGTGCTTTATGGAAGCCCTGCCTGGCACTGGCACACCTTGTACAGCCTGCAGTGAGGCCGCTAGGTCACATCCCTGCTGAGCAGGTCAGGAGGGACCTTTACAGTTCAGCCAATGCAGAGAAAAATGAATGACAATAGAGCAGAAGTGTTTTTATGATCTCAGCCTTCTTTTGAATATTGAAACATATGGGTGTGAGTCCTCATTTTGTACTTTTAAAGTCAACTCTTTCGCTGATTAACACTGAATCAAATAACATAAATCCCAACATAAACTGAGTATGTAAAAGGCTGGTCAGCCTACTCCCGGAGATTTGCAGATCTCAAATGTCATTAAGGCTCATGAAAAGAGTTGGTAGGAGAGTAATTTTTCTGCAACATCCAACCAGGCTGTCTGAGTAGTGGTAGCACTGAAGCAAGGATTTCACTTGGTGTCTACAGTATTATATCTCTATTACATTTTCTGAGAAAGTTCTAGGCAACCTCATGTACTGGGGGAAGTGAGTGAACGGCTGTGTGGGGCTCAGTTGCCAGCTGGGGTTAAACCACAACAGCACCCAAATAATTTTTCATATCTTTTTAGCCTTAACTAGAAGCATCACCTTCTCTTCCTGTGTGCATGATAAGAAATAAAAAATGAATACAGAAAAGTAACCAGGTAAGATGGGAGATGACTTGCAAAACAGAACCTCATCACATGATGGCTACTGACATTTCCAATTACGCTCATTTAAACAAAAAAGTGCTGCCAACACCTATCACAAAACCCCCATCTTTCTTCTGAAGTATTTACAACATAATAGTGGCAACAGAAGTATTTACAAAGACTTGTTTTTCTAAATACACATAACTGCACTGTAACTTTACCAATCACCGCAAGCAAGAAAACAGCATGTGCTGCCTGAATGCCCCACTTGTTTTCTGCGTGGAGGAGGCAGGCTGCTACTTGGTCTGCTCTGTTACAACAATCCAAGCGTTCCAGCTACTGTGATGGGAAATGAGGCAAACCTGTACAGTCATCATTGCACACCCAAAAGCCCCAGAGAGGGGTTTGATAGGAACAAGAACAGGCGGCCATTTTTTCAAGGACAGTATCTTTCTGAGGAGCTTTTGCTGCCTTACTGTGAGGCTGCTCTTGGAACGCAAACAGAAAACCTGAAAACCTCCTAAAACTAAAATACTGTACGAATTTATCAATAGAACTTTTTGGGGTGAGGATATTGTGAGCAATTTATTTGTTTATTTTCACCAATTGAGAGGTCTAGTTGCAAACCTTGAGAGACTCTTTTGAGTAGGTACTGAGGTCCACACAATATATGTTGCTTAGCAGTTTTGAGAGCAAACAGCTGAGGAAGATTTTTTTTCCTCCTAAATTGAATACTTTCAGAAGAAATGTTGGTGCTTTAGATCTTAAATTCCAGGCTGTAAAAGCTGATCAATGCTGTGGTTAAAAACTGTAATTTCTAATGCCCTGTTCTATATGCTTCTATAAATGCTAACATTACAGGACATGTTAGTAAAACGGAAAATGGAAGACTAGAAGCACTGACCTAGCATAATCTTTAGACTTGTCCTGAGACAAAAGTCTTTACCAAATAAGGTTACAGAATATATAAAATAATAGGACAGAACTGTGTCAAGGGAGCTGCTGGAGCCAGGAGATGGAATAAAACCAAGGACTACTAAAATGCCTGCTAACCTGTGTCCTTAGAGTCTGTCAGCTGGAAGTTTGAGGCATCTGCATGATAGCCTTCTTTAAGGTACTGATTTTATGAAAGAAGCAGTAGCTGCTGTGTATCTTTCCAGCTGAAAAAAGGCTGGGAAGGAAATTGAGTGCAGAGGTACTTCTGAATCATCCAGGGAAATAAGGCATGCATCCTGAGATTTGCTTTATGTTCACATTAATACCTGGTGTTCAAAAGCCACATAGGATGTCTCTCAAAATCTTAGATGAAGTAGTTCGATTTCTTAACATTAGATTAAGGCATGATCCAGAGTCTCCTTTTGTGCTTGCCAAAAAGAAATTAGATAAACCCTTAAACTTGCAATCTTCATAGAGTCATTATTTCTGGAGGTGCTATGCTAATAGAAGATTCATTAATGTTTCTAAAGGTCATGCCATTCTAAGAAGAATCTGCATTTTGTATATGAAAATTTCTTCTAGCCACGTTGAAGCAGCTGTTTGTGACATAAGGAGAATAACATGGAGCAAATGGTCCTGTTAAATTTAGAGCTAAATAAAACTAACTTTTGAGCTGTGAGAAGGCAGAAAACATTAAGAACTTCCAGGATACAAAATTAATTTAATCCAACATAGACAAGTTATGGTGAACCAACGTAGTTATCCAGGAGCATATGCTGGCCTGTTTTTGAAGGAGGCAGCATAGTGTAAGAACTGGAGGCTGTAGTTGTAGTCACTGTATTAGTGGCAGCAATGACAACATCTGGAATATAGCAACTAAAAAAGATCAGAATGAAGAGCAAGACTGAGGTCATAATTTCTCCTAGATGTTTATGAGCTGATAAACACTTTGAAGACTGTCCTGAAACAGGGTTTAAAGTATTTTTTACATAGCTTTTTCAACAAGTGTTCTGCCACTCCTCAGGTTATGCCTACAAGTAAAGCCCCTGCAGAGCTGCCAGCTGGTATCTGTGAGTCTCGTATGTGCTGTTCACGGGGTCTAAGCTCTGAGTGTTCACTCTATTCTCTTTACAGGTCAGTGTCCTGGATAGCTCTATTAAAGTGGAACTTGCAGCTCTTTTTGTTTTGCTTGGTTTTAACTTTCCCCCTGCTGGCAATTTGGTAAAGGTGGAACAACAGATGCTTCCCCATTCTCCATTTACTTAATGTGTTGTCTCTCTGTTTTTTCGAAGTCTTAGATGTGATGAGGTTTACCTGGTTGCTGTAGGCTCCTAAATAGCATATTGAAATGAGGCAAGGGTTCAGGCCAGAGACATTTACGTTGGGTGCAGTGTTCAGTGTGCTATGTGTGATGGAAACATTTCTTTCTTGCGGTAGATCAGTCTTCAAGTTCAGGCAAGATGTGATTTAAGAGACTGTTTCTGACAGTTAATCTGCCAGAGCTCGCACTTCCATGACAGGGTGATGAGAGGAGCTGTGTAACCTTCTCATTATGGAGTGTAACCTTCTCATTATGGAGGCAGATCTGTTCCCACTGCATGTTACTTCCCCCAAAGCAGGGAAAAAACTGGCAAAGAAGCAGGGAAGGTTATCCCTCTTGCCACTTACCATGGCTCTAAACGATTCGCTCTTGTTTCACTCAGCACTTTTTCTTTGCTTTCTCTTTCAGAAAGATGATAGAAGAATATGAAGACTATCTGGTCTTCTGTACCAAGTAACTAGTCTGGCTGCCCAGTGCTTAGTTCCAGAAAACTTGGTAAGAGGAAGTGAAGTGGTACAATGACAGATGTCTGGGCAGGCATCTCACTCTTCTTTCTCCTGAATAAATAAGGTGTTTACTTCAGCTGGCAAGCCTCCAAAACAGAAAACGCTGTGCAGATGTCAGCCCCTAGGCTTTTGGAAAGATTTTGAAATTGTTCTGCATATTCATCTCTTTCTTAAAAACATGAATAAGCCCTGGCTCTGCTATCTGATCAGAGGTGGTTGCAGAGACAACAGAATGTTTTGTCCTGATGCTGTTACTTGGCCACGGTCACTTCATTCTGGTTATTCTGTACATTGTAGAAATGCTGATCATTTCATAAAAACAAAATTAGTTGGTAATAAACCCAGAACTTAAACTACGGAATTTAAAGGCTAAAGATCTTTCCATTTCTATAATGGGATGAATTTCAACTTTTCTTTCTGCCACCTCCTACAGAGAGACATTTGAAGATAATGTTCCATTGTTGATTCAGTGTCAGCTTGCTAAAATCCCATGATCCAGTTTACTGGGCATCATTTCAGTGCATTGAACACAGTCTGTCCACCAAAGCATTTATGGTCACCTCAGCTGTACTTATGTGACTAGGAAGTAGTAGAAGAAAAGACTTCAGCAGCAATGGCTATACTTCTAGGTGAAAGTTGGATGGGACAGGAGAACTCTGATGAAGCTTTTAAGAGCCCAAGCTCTGTATGAATCCATCTGTGTATGAGACAAATGACAGAAGAGTGAGATTTTTGCATTCCATCTTAGTTGGAAGTTCTTCTCTGCCCCTTGGGACCCAAATATAATTTGTAAACACATGGAATTTTGTTTTCTTGCATTGTCTTGGGTGGGAGGAAGAATCTGTTTAGTGGCTCTTGTGCCTACACGTTCTTCAGAACTCCTGAAGGAATGTAGTGCTACAAGACATGCAATTTGTGTTAAGTTCTTTTAACTAGCGGCATCATTTTTCTTAGAAAAGATGGTGATAGATTAGGATGTATTGCACTGCTTAGGAAGGAAAAAATGATCTTCATGTCTGAATGGAGCATTGCTACAGTCAGGAATAAGGTGAGTTGGTAGGGTCAGTAGATGTGCAACACCTTGTGTGCAGTCTAGGTGGGATGATACAGTGATTTCAGACTTGCACACAGTAGAAGGCACTGTAACTCCAAGGCCATTACCTTGATACAAGCTCAAGCATCTCAGCATTGCAGTGGTGCTGAGTTAGTGTCTAGCAAGAAGTCTGGTACTTCCATAGATACCCAGACCACCATGCAAGTTACAAAAATGTAAAGTTAGTATTTTTCATGGGAGCTATATTTAATCCTGTATTTTCCAGTAAAAGTTTTAATTAAATTTTTTCTCTGACAGTGGTTAGAAGCTTTTTGTTTACTTCCCTATCCCACTTAATTTTTTTGTTGACCAGTTTTCCAAGAGCGCAGTGTCATGCTTTTTCTTTAAAGGAAACTGTGATAATTAAAAAACCAGTTTCAGTAGTTCTTTTTCCTGTTCTTCACTAGCAAGAATACAAAATGCAATTATGTAATACAAACTGTGTTACGTTGCTCATTCATACAAGGGAAAACAAACACCACGATATTGCAGTAAATGTTTAACTCCTGCGTACAGGCTCATAAAAGAAATGCCTCAGAGCAGTACTAAAGATTTGTTCAGAAGCTTAACAATGCCTGCAGGAACACACCAAATGGTGTCAGAACTGGGTGAAGGAATTAGCAAAGGTGGCACTTTCTGGACCTATTCCTATTCATCACTGGCAAAGGAGATTCTGGACCTATTCCTATTCATCACTAGCAAAGGAGAGGTGGGTTAGATCTAAAAGCCATCACTCTCAGACATATCGGGTTTGTTTCGATAGTTCAGTGTTGTATTTGGTAACACAGGGTGGGTGAGTGCTGGGCCAGTGCCTGATGTCACACCTTGTGCCACAGGGTCACGTGCCTGTGCAGCAGCTGCCCCTCCAGGGCCAGGTGACAGGTCTGAACAGCCATGGCTGCCACAGACTGATGGATCGTTTCCTGTGTTGCAAGAACTTGTCTCGATTTCCCCATCTCACTTTCTTACAATGACTAAAGGTCACCAAGATGGTTGAATACTGAAATAAAAATCCAGTTCTTAAATATACTATGTTAAGAGGTTATTTAATGCATTCCTCTTTTGTATTTCCAGATGGTCTGTATCAAAATTTGAAATGAACTTATGGCAACAATTTCTAAATTCCAAGTTTGCTATAAATTGAAGTTAAGGAAAATTATGCTGTATTCCTAAATTATTTTCAAATATTGAAGAGTTAAAAATTGTTCTCTTTAATGACAGCAGGAATAGGAAGGAATAATCTTTGTCTTGGCATCAATTCAAGTTGCATAAAGATACCAGGCATGCCCTGTTACTGTGTTATAGATGAACTACTATAAAGGTTTTATGAAGGGAAGTGTGTATTACCTGATAGCTTTCAGGAGCATTAGAGGTGGGGCAAGCTGGATGAAAACTGCAAAGTTAATTCCATTAAATAATTTCATTAGGTGATATCTAAATTTCATGTCGCATTCTGCTATGCAAACTTAAAATATGTGTGTCAGTCAGATCTGGCCTTCTTAATTATACTGGCTGACTGTGAAGAACACCTTCTTTGGAAAATAATTGGTTTATATTCTTGATAAAATTGAAGTAAATGAGTAAACATTATGTAGCCGTTTGTTTAGATCAGGATTTAAAAGAACTACTTGACGCATCCTGAAAAATCCTTATAAACCAGCTATAAACAGTAGCAAGGATCAGAATTTAATTAAATCGTGGATTAAACACAATGTTTATGTCTTTAAAGTCCTTTGGCACACATAGCAAGGAATTACTGTAAAAGGTGGGGAATTTTTAGCCAAATTTGATTTACATATCAGTGAGTCAAGCTTGGACCTGCAAAAGATCCCAGAGTTTTGTGGTCCTAAGTAGGTGTGCCAAGTGTCATTTGATACCACTGACAATACAGAAACACTGGCTGTAGTGCTGGCTTTAGATTTTCATCCCCCATCAAATCAGAGCTGCCTCAATTAAGAAAAATCTTATTTTTTGACTTAAGACTTCAAATGTAAAGGAACAACTCTGGTTTTTTTTCCATTTTTGGAGACCAACACTAGGACCAACTGCTAGTGCTGTAATGTGCTCATCCACAGAAGCCAAATCACACCTTTCCACAAGACTGAGCACAAGTGATGCTCATGTTTCTTCAAGCACTATGTCTCAAAAGGTTATTACATTTCCTGTTGGTCTCACTTTCCATGCAAACACCTCCGACTGTGTTGGTTTCTACACCTCACTAGTCCAAACAGTCCACAATCCCTCCTGTGGTTCATAGCCAGCCTCTAGAACTTCAGCCTCAGAATCTAGACAGAAGGTCTTTGCCCAAATTTTCTTTCATAACAGGCACAAATGTTAGAATTTTAAGACAGCTCTCTGTAAATTTCAGATTCTGAGGACAAGCACATTGCTGTGTTCAGCTACCGTAAAAGTATGTAGAAATAAAGGGTATCAAATTGTTTAAAAAGATAAAACTCTCTCAACAGGCTACTTACAACTGACATGATCCAGAGACTTCTTCCTTCTAAGAACTACAGATGTCCCTCCAGCTGTTAATACTGCCAGGAACTAGATTGTGCCTTATAATCTTTGGGCACAAAGAAGCTGCAACAAGGTTCTTCACAATCCACTCTTTCTTCCCTCTGTTTGAAGAGTCAAAAATACTACAGTGTGTGACAGACATAAAAGCAGCATTGGCTGCAACAAGTGGCCAACAGGTTACACCAACAGAACCACTTCAAGTGTAGCCAGTATCTTCCAGCTGGGAAACACCCCCAAAAAGGTGACAGCCAGTGAAACTGAGAATCATCTTTGCAGATTTTTTTACAGAGGAATATGCACTCTCTTACAAAGGAAATTGTAACCATAACCAAAAAAATATTTATAGTGCTCTTCACCAAGTTGTTAGTGCAGGGGTACTAAAATATTTCTGTTAACACAGGGAAAAGTGAGAGTATTCAACTTGTGAGGCTAGAATTTTATTGTTCATAGGTCAATACATAAACATAACATATTTGCCAGAAACTGAAAATATGAGCTGCTGACATTACGTCAAAATTTTCATGGCCCAAGAATTCCCCTTTTATTCCAACATATAGCAATAGAGTCTGGAAAAGAACATTTCTTACTCTTAAATCAATTGCACTGTTAGGGAATATTTCTTTTAGACCACGTTGAACATATCAATTTGGAGAAGAGTTAAACAGACTAAAGCACACAACAGTATGGCCAATTTGTGATTCTGGGGCTTACAGCATGCCATCCTCAATTCCCAGTTTCTGTGCCAGTTGTACAAGCTGCCAAGAGATGACCACCAGGAGCTCTATTGGACAGACTTTCATCCACAGTACAGGAATTTAGCCACCAGAAGAAAGACACAGCTATATTGCCATTCACCAGTTTTATAAATCTAGTATCAAAATAAGCTAGCTATTATAGCCAGTCAACATTAAAGCAAGGAATTCTCATGTGTACTCCAAGAGGAGACTGAAGTTCATATGGGACAAATGCTGCATAGTTCCCACATCTTGTCTCCTTTACACTTTTTGGTCAGCAAACCTGTCCAATCCAACACATTTCTGACAACTGCTTAAACCTTTCTGAATTTTCTGCCCAGGTCAAAACCATGATTGCATTTAGTGCCATATGCAATTTATTCAGTTCTTCTGAAGATGTCACTGAAATAAAATTTATGAAACTTAACTGAATATTGACGCATCTAAGCAGCATTTCATGAAGTAGCTTGTGCCCCTATCTGCCTATGGGATACCAGTTCAAAAATTACTTCCTTTACTATGCAACAACACTAAGAAAAAAATAAAAAGAAAGTAAGAGTTGAACTGCCATCAAACCCCTTAAAAAGCAGGTAGGACTATATATTAAAAATAATTTACTTTCCCAAAATAATGTACAATTAGAAGCAGTTCAGACTATTTTAAACACAAACTTGGAAAGTGTTTGAAGAAAAACTAAGACTGAATCACATTGCACTGAACCAATATGCTGAAATGCTTTAAAATTCTCACTTGGAGCATTACTGCTTGAACCATGAATGTTTATTTAATATGTGCACTAGGTAGGCTGTCAGACAGTTGCAAAGGTGAGTCTCTGTTCACTTTTTCCTGCCACCTCCACCACCTGCAAGCATGCTGGCCACCCGAATGAAGATGTTCAGTGTATCAGTGTAGATACCCAGGCATCTAGGAAACAAGAAAGGACAGTTAGTGCTGTTGAACACACAGAGAATTATTTGGTGTTTCCCACCATTATACTTCATTTTGAGCACCTGCATGAATCATCTGTAACAAAACTCAGCTATGACCTGTCCCCAGTGCTTTTGTAGGTCAAAGAACACCTGTATTTTGTTCTACCACCTCTGCTAGCAAGGGCTATTTACAGAAATCCTAACAGACAGTATACACGAGCCTCTGCTTTTATATTGAACTTGAAGAAGGTCAGTATTACTCTACTTTAGAATAAAACGGAACCAAGGAGGCAGGAATTCACCTAGGATCAGACAGACATTCACAAGAAAGTTACTTGCTAGTTAGATTTTGTCTTTACTGAGAGTTCAATCCTTCCTTTCCTATCTATCACACCATTGCAGCTTTTTTATTTAGTGACAACGACTAATATTAAATGACTAGGAGAAGATTAACTTTTTTTGTATCAAGTGATACAGACAGTTATTTTCAGAAAGCAGCTATAAATTCTGCCAGCAATGCTTTAGAAAACAAAAATACGTTTTAGGATGTACTGCTGGAGGCATGTGACACCACACACTCAATTCTGTTTCTCACAATGATTTCAGTTTTAACTTCAGTAGCTATTTTCTCACTGTTGTTTTCAAACCCTGCGATTCTTCACATTTGAAAGCAATACACTTTTGAACAATAAACAAAAGGCTATTTTTAAAGCATACTTCAGTCTGACTTGAGGCAAGTTCATACCCACACACTGAGATCTCAGAGATGGTAATGGAGAACACTTACGCATTGATGGGGTCATATTTCGTCACTCCATAGAGGGGCAGAGTTTCTGCCCGTTTGACCACCAGCTGTGTGTCATAGAGCAGGAACATGCCAAACAGCACCAGGCCACCATAGACTGCTACCGAGTACAGGCCGGCACCAAAAGCAGAGGTGGGAGGCAAGAACATGGATCCTGGAGAGGAATGTACAACAGTGTTAAGTGTGTGTATCTGCTACTCTGAGTTAGGTCAAACTTCAGCCACTGGAGCACATATTTTTCAGAAAGCACTCAATTCTGTTTGTGGTGTGTTTTTGATACCAAGAGCTTTGACGTGCACACTGAAGATGTCACATACACAACCTGATCTGTTCATTTTGAACACCCTGGGGTACTGTGTATTTTTCTTCAGATAAAAGTACCTATGGCTACAACAACGCCTCAAAACAAACAAAGGAAAACAAGTGGATCAAGAATAAGATCACATTTACTGCCTTCCCTCCTCACTGGCAATATCTTAGCTAGGCAGCACTATCGGCCATTTGTCAGACTAACATCTGCCAGAACTGTAACTTCACATTTGTTTTCAAGAACAAACATGACAATATTTTCTGCTTGTGCTGGAGTTGCAAGGACTATATTTAAAGTAAATCTTAACTGGGCAGACCAGCCTGTGGCTGTGAGCTGCACCATAGTAGCTTAAGTCTGTAACTTACTCTATGTGGCAGTATTGAAACAGTATCTTACCAATTGAAGAAGCAATCACAAAGCCTAAGCCTATGCCAAGCGGTCCTCCCATGTTCAGGAATTTTTCACTTGGAGCACACATGGCCACAGTTGAGAGTCCCCCGACGATTCCAGCAGTGTACCAGGCAGCTCTGATCAGCAGAGGACCTCCAAGGAAGGCCAGAGGAGCCACCACGGCACCCATGACACCTAGGCAAAGGGAAACAACACGTGTAAGACTTGGAACACCACACGCCAAACTCACTTGATTTTTTCATCTCCATTCAGATGGCATGGCTCAAACTAATCCACACACTACAAAACACCAATGCACTTGATTGTGCTCTTATCTAGAAGGGAGCACAATCAACCAGCAACCTTAAAATCCATGATGTACTTTTATTTAGCACTAGAATACCTCAGGGAGCTGACTGTGGGAAAAGACTAACAAAAGTCAACATACCGATAGGTTCAAAACAGAGCCGGTAAGAAGAGATATTTAGCATGGACTAATCAACTACATAACAGCATTAGGAGCATGCAACACTGAAAAGCAGAACACATTTCTGACAGAACAATTAGTTAGCCAAGCAAGTCAGACTTTTTGCTAGAGGCTTGTAGGAAATGTGTATCTAGTCCATTAATATCACATTAAGTTGTTTCACTTAATAACGATCACTACAATAAATGTAATTTCTTCTTGGCAGATATGTTAGCTCTGGAGAGGCAAATATCATTCCAGTGCCCAACATCCATATCTCTTCTGAGCTACAAAATATTTCTGGCAAAACAGTTTTGAAAAATGAGAGCCATCATTATTTGAAGTAGGTATCATTAGTGAGAAATTGACCTGTAAAAAAAAAAAGCTTAAATACCTGATGGACACAGATCTCAGAAGTAACCTGATATTAAAACCACTTTTTTTCTAGTCAGGTTTTCAAATACTTTCTATTCTGCACAGCAGAAGAATAGTTAGTGTAGGCAAGAGCACTTACAGAAGCTGTAGTGTTAGAAAGCAGTCACAAAACCAAAAAAGCCATGAAACCATCTAGTTTTATCCAATGTGGAGTATACAGAGTATACCTGAAGTTTAACTTGGGCATGACCTTTAGAAGATTATGAAAAACATTATAGAGTTCTGTTAAGGACACTTAAGACATCTTTCCCTCACATTCAGGAGTTCTTGCTGATCTCTGAAAAATCTCAACTCTCCTATAGCTACATATAAAAATTTACTTTAAAGCCAAAGTTTTGTTAAAGTAAGCATCTGGTCACATTGAAGCACAAACATCTAAACAAACACTAAAACCACATACCTGAATGCATCATCCATGCTGCATGTTTAGCTATTGGATTATCTTCATAGGATATGGTCCTAACCAACATTCCAGCACCAATCATGGCTGCAAAAGTTGCACCAAGTGCCTGAAGAAACAGCAGTACAGAGCTCAACTTAGCATATGGACGTAAGATTTGTGTTTTTATCTCTGAGTCTAAAAGTCAACACTGTAATTCTGAAAACAGCAATTAATCCACAATTGGAGTATTCACTGATTTTACTCCTGTAAGGTTACAGTCAGATCTTTCCAGATCTTAGCCTGCAGTAATTTTCATTTTATTTTCACCCAGTTTTCTAAAATTCCAAATTTAATGCTTAAGCTGGCAACAATCTTTTGCCTGTGTAAAGTAAGAAAAGGAAAACATGTGGTTCTGCCCCTCGCTCTCATTAAGGTACCTGAAATGTGTTGGCCTTCCTTCTTTTCTTGTACATTTCTCCACTCAAAGACAACACCTAGTTCACAGGCTTTTGCTACCAATGATTTTTAACCTCAGTGCCTCTTCTTACTTATGATTCCAAGCAGACTCATCCAACATCTACCAACCTGGCCAGAAGTGTACAACTTTTATTGCCACCGATGCTTTATCAAATGACTCCTTAAGTCATGTAGGTGTTGGCATTTAACTGTTGTTGTTCCACTCCACTTAACACACTGAATACGTACTAAGCCTACCAGTGTTGTTTCAGCCTTAGCAAACAGGAGTCAGCTTTCAGAGAGCTACACACGAGAGCACAAGGAGGAGTTGGAATGCACAGGGAATCTCAGTTTCTATTTACAGAGAGCAATAGAAACTGTGCCATTAGCTTTAGGTAGCTATTTCTAAGAGGTTCTTACTCGCATATATACAGCTGGTAAGAATAGCATAGTAGTTTTTTGCTCATGTAGTTTGTCTCTGACAAACCATCAAAGCAGTACAGAAAAAACATGTTAGAATGTGACTAGAATCACCAACTCTTACAACATAACGTATCATTAGGATACCTGAATAGTCTTTATGGATAAGGACACTAATGCAGGTCAGGTTTTGCCTTACTTTCACACTTCTCAAGTTTTTTTGTATCAACCATTACATTTGGGGGCATTTCTCAACAAATATTTTTATTTTTATAACAAAGCTTACCAGCCAGGAGCCCTTTGTCATGAGGTTCATGAGTGCAGGAGATCTGCTCACTGCTGCAGCAGACAGAGCTGTCATGCCAATGCTGCCCGCAAAGTACATGTACGTAGACTGAATTCTGTCCTTCACATACTGTGGCCAAATACTGAAAAATAAGCAGTCATACAGAGCTGTGCAGTTACCAGGTTTAGAATGGAGAGCAGCTAAAAACACAATCAAGCTGTTAAATGCATGCACAGCTACAGACATAAGGAAGGTTTCTTAACAGTGATGTGGTCTAGCAACTTCTGCCATGAGTTTACTTGACAGTGGGAACTGAACTTAACATTAGATTAAACCAGCAAGTAGAAACACTGAAAATTACAAATAATGCTAACTATAATTCAATTCTAAGCAGGAAGCATGCATGGAAAACAGAGTAATGAATGCTTTTAACTACAAAAAAATAAGAGTAGTGTGCATATGTAACAAACTGGTTTCAGGTACAAGGTCTACAGAATGTGTACTGGCACTAAGCAGCCTGCTGAGCAGCTCACAAAGTGCTGAGTCACAGTGCACATGATTATCTGACACCACAGGACTCGCATTCTGAGAGCTCTAACAATAGCAACAGACTCGGACATAAGTGAGTTCCTGCAGTATCATTTGCTCACACTACAGACAGAAAACTTTCCCTGCTAACACTAAATTGAAACATAGTGCACACATTTTTTCCCTTTTCACTTTGACCTGTTATTCAAGGCTCATGAAGAAAAAAAAACTGGACATAGCTCTGTCTATGACAAACTTCTCATAGACACAAGCATCACACATTCAGTATAAATGCAGACACCCACTACCAAATACAAATGCAAAGTAAAGAAAAATGGCTCCAACACACACCTCTCCCAAGTCCATGCTTATAACTACCCATCTTTTAAGTATAACTATACAGTTTTGCCATCAGACAGGGGTTTTTTGACTAAAAAGCAATTCACTGAAGCTTTAAGAACACATTTATTAGATCAAAGCTTATGCCAAAACACTGTGTTTAATGGAGACAGCTGTAATAAAGTTCAATGAACAGTCTTATAGGTCTGGGACAGGGAAACTGGTCTTAGCAATGCTTTTCAGAAGACCACACTTTCTAAGTTATCTGGAGCACACCTCATAAGACAAGTTTATAGACGCTTCACATTAGATTTCACAAAACAAGCTCACTCAGGTTACTATCCATTTAAGGCTGGAAAATTCCAATTTTGCTTTAAAAGCTTGCAAAGACATAGGTGGAGGTTTACTCTTCAGAGCTTAGAAAAGCATAAGCTGAGTGGACACTGGGTGACAGCAGCTAATGAGACAGACAAGGAGCAGATTTACCTCACTGAAGAAGTGAACCATCTTACTTACGCGGCCCTTTCGATAGCCCCAATCTCACTGGACATGCCCATCCCATAATAGCAGAGGGCCCCCAGGCCAACAGCAGCCCCTCCAGCAACAATGAACTTCCCCAGGCGATCAGCTGTGTAAAGAAACAAAAAACACACCCATTAAAGCTTTTCCTTGGACAGTTAACATCCTCATGTGAATTTTGATGTATCTGCAATAGCTGCTCCATTTTAGCTATTCTTCTTAAAGCTTCACCTAATTTCAAGACAGTTCACTACCAGTTCCAGTGGTTTGAAGGAAACATATTCCTTTGAGAAGTTTTAAGTTAAGGTTCAAGGATTCTCAGTATTTAAAGCAGAGCTACTCTACCTTTAAGTGCAGTTTCTACAGATGGCTCAAATGCTGCTTCTTTCACGTCCTGGCCAAGTTTTCCACGCCTTGTGCCCGTTCTTACTCTGGTGGCATAATTCTGTTAGATTCAGAAATAACATAAGAAACATCAATGAAATAAAATAGAAGATAATCTTATCAACTTACTTGCTACAGTTGAAATTGTTAATTAATCTCCCTATTAATCTGTGCTTACCCTCACACATACAAAGCAACTGTGCTCAAGGAAAACAAGTGAATATTAAAGTTTAGGAATCTTTGTGAAAAACATACACATATTCTAGAAGTACAGAATCAATGTAGTAAATTCCAGAGGCTGGAATTTTCAGACTGCATTTCTTCTACTCTAGTCCCACCATACTAAACATTGCCACAAACCTTTTTGCTAAATATAAAAACATAATCATTACCTTTTTATTTTGCAAAAAAAAGTATTTTGCTTTCTATGTTAAAATACTCTTTGTGCAAATACTTTAATGTAAAAAATATTCTTGCCCAATACTTATACTTTACAGACACTAAAGCTGGAAAAGCACAAGTTTTTTGCTTTCAAGTCTAACCTTGATTCATAGAACAAACCTTGAATGAAGGTTTAGAAACTGAAGATTTTTAAGGTTGACAAGCTCTAAGTAATTACAGTATGCTGCTCAAAGTCTTAGTAAGCTGCAAGAGCAACACAAAATACACTCATATTTAAGTTCAAAAACAACATCTGAAGTTTTCTGATCATTTTTAACAGGATTTTTAGAATTAAAATTGCATCCAAGCAGCCAAGGACTCGTATCAAGCTGTGAGCTTGTTTCAACACTAAAATACAAACCCTACAAGCATTGTTCTCATCAGCCATTAGAGCACTGCAATTCAGGAGGTTTACCAGAGCCTTTCAGTTTGGCTGTGTTTAGCAGCTAATGAAATCCAACCCAATGCTAGAAAACACACACACAAAAAACTCACAATGCACCCACAAACTTAGAATGCTTAAGAGGAAAACACAAAAGAGGTGAAGAATTTGCCACTAGCACTTTCATCAAGATGACAGAAGAGCAACAACAGCAGGTCTGTGACATCTTCTCTCAATGAAGAATAAACAGGATAACAACAGCCTGGTTCTTGAAAATGCTGGTTAGACTCGTGATTGTCCTGCCATAGCTCAGAAATTACTCTAACCTAGACTACAGCTCTAAACACATATTGGGACTAGAATAATTGAAAAGAAAGTGTTTAATATTATATTTAAGACTCTGACTTGGGAACAGGGAGACAGGACAAGAATTTCTGTTCCTCCTCCCTTAGACAGTAAAGTCTGTCCATCCCTAACTATAGCTTTTGAGCTCTTTTACCCATTAATTTCAAGACATAAGTCAGCCACTGGAACAGAAGATTTCACTTCAACTGCTCCAAACCCCCTGTGTTTTGACTGAGCAACATTCTTCCTTCACTAAATTAGAGCAGGTACCTCAAAAAAACAGAAGGCTCATGTGCATTCACAGCAGGTACTCCATGAAAAGTGATACTTCTGGCAATACACTCAACCCTTTAAAATATGTTCAGTCATGGCCATCAGGAAGAGAATTACCTTACCTGGCTAGGCTGCCACAGCCTGTATGCTTTTATACTGGAGCTCCTCAAGGCTGGGGAAGCCTGAGTGATGGTGGGGCGGATGGTGTGGCACGGCAGTGCCCTCAGGCACACCAGCCTGGCAGCCAGCATGGTTGCTGAGATAACTTAACACGCTGTGTTCCTGCAAATGCACAAGAAAATGTGTTTTACTGTTTTGTCATGTGGTTTTCAGATAAGGTACACTTACTACTTAGTTGCAACTACAACAGAAGTAGTGAAAAAAACCAAATCAACCAGCCAAAAAACACCTGTAGGAAAAACAATATTATTACTGAAGTACTGCAATAGGAGGTAAAACCTTCTTAAACACACTGTTTAACTTCAATTTACCTGTATTTGTCTCCTGGTTCCATCAGAGACTTCTCTCTCACAATTTACTCAAAAACAGGAGCACATACCACTTTGCACACATATAAATTAAATCAAGACCCTTTATGTTCTTACATTTGAGTTACTTCGGCAACTAACCTTGATTTTGAAATGTAACACTGCATGAATACTCTGCTCTTCAAATTTACTTAAAACTCCATTTGAGTATAAACCCAAATGAGCAAATAACACAATACATATGGTGGAAAATACTTGGAGAGAGATTTTAAGCCATACTTTAAAGAACTGATTAGCTTCATGGGCACCGCATTCAGTCAAGGTCACAGCCCAGAACACAGGTTCAGGTCATCCTGAGCAATTCTGACCAGAGAACAGTGACACCACTCACGGGTAAATCGACAGCACCAGCAGAACCGCCTGTGTGCTCCACAGGCAGCATTAAAGCGTTCAGCTCACTGTCACAAATGGTGCACATCACACAAAAAACCCCAAGGTCTTGGAGGCACACGTACTTTAATTACAATTACACTTAACATCTGATATCACCAAACACCCCAACTACCAGTGCCTTTTTTCAAATGACCAGTCATACCTTACGCGTACAGCGATCAATATAACTTAGGAGTATTCTAAAGAAAGGCAGATTTAAGCACGGGTGAGAAACAAGCACGCAGAGCCCTGGACAGCTCGCATTAATCACAGAGGAGTGACAGAGAACATAATCTGCTGCTGGAAAGCCACTTCGCTCTGCAGAGCAGTTACGAAATGCTGCTTTGTAACGGGAAGTACTTTATGAGGAACATCCTGACTGAACCATGAACGCAGAGCTCCCACGGGGGTCACGCGGTCTGCAGGAACTGACAGGGCCAACTCCGTCATTTTAACTTTCATTTTTGGAAAGTGGCATTTAGAGAAAGGTAACTTCAAGGGCTTTATCAAGAGCAAAGAGGGCAGAGAGCTGAGAGCTAAAAAGAATAATATTCCCGCACATTAATTGGCAATAGCGTAACGTAGCGCTGGGGAGTCACTGCCGCACCACAGCACGCACAGACCCCTCCCAGCCCCGGTTGGGCGGCGGCCGGCGGCCGGCGCCNCCCCACGACTGGCTCTCTCCCGCCACGTGACCCGGGCCCGCGGGCGCCATTGGCCGGCGGGGCGGTGCTGCGCGCGCTGCCGCCATCTTTGGCCAGGGCAGCGATGGTTCTGGAAGCGCGCGGGCCGGCAGGGGGCGCGCGCGGGGCCGGGCCTGAGGCGGGGCTGCTGCCCCTCAGTGCTCGGGAATAGAGACGGGTGATAAATAACATGGAAATAGAGCAATATATCCGTGCGATTGCATAAGTCAGTGTTCCAGGAGTGCAGCGTTACAGTGCCTGCAGCCAGCTCACGGCCTCTGCCCCCTCTGCCGCTCGCTACCCGTGAATCTAAGTCTCGTCCTTCCCAGCGTGTCCGCAAGCTCAGGAGCTTGGCGTTTCCTTCCCCTACAGCACTGCACTCTGGAAGCGAGAGGTGAATCTCGCCCGCTGTAACTTCTCTTTGGAGTTACATCTCTCTTCCTTATGGATGTAGTACATGCTTTAAGGCTGGTGCTCACATGCCAGAGGAGCACAAAATACAGGGTTGTGTACGTGAATTACAGAAATGGATGGTGCCTGCTCTAATCCCAGCCCTGCAGGGGCGCTCCACAGCCCTTCCCGCGGTTTAACATTCCCCCTTGGGCTGAACTATTTCTCTACTGGCAGCTTCCCTCCAGCCTCACGCCAAATGGAGCTATCTGATTTTTTCCAAATTTAATCCTAATCCTAACTAAGCCTTAGGAAGGACAGAGCTGCATTTCCCGGGACTATCAATTCCTCAGATTAATACAAAATTTTGCTTTGGGAGCCCTTTTCCAGCTCTACTCCAGCCACTGGTCTGTAGTTTCTTTCAACCTTAACGCTAACGATGGCCATGGTTCTTCGCTGCCAAGTGCAACACACTGAGAGTCTTGAGCAGGATCAAAGACAAATGTAATAAAAAAGATGTGTTGAATACAGAATTAATAGAGTGAGAATTACAGATATGCTTTTGAGAATTGTGAGATTAGCCTTTCTGTATCTTGGAGCCTCCTTGTTTAAACTATAAGAAAGGAAATACCATGACCTGGTAGTTCACAAAATGAAAGTCAAGAGAGATCAGATATGGAAGAGGTCTGAAAGTGCACCAGCATGTAAGATCCTGAAGAAGAATTTGAATTTAGAAGAATGAAGCAGAAGAATACATGACAGAAGAGTGGAAAGTCCATCAGAGGAGGCCAAACCTACTGGGGTTTGAGATCTGGTTCTTACTTACTCTGGCACTTGTTTGCTTTCTGTTGGAGTAAGTGAAAATCCAGAGCTTTGGTGTCCATTGTATCGAGGTCTCCTACAATGCAAGAAAAATATGTCAGTTTTGGGCCATGAATATGTTGTTTATATAGAAACTTGTAGTGCTTATTGCAGAGTTTGTAACACTCTATAATTGTTAGGTACTAAAGGATTCATTATAATAATTAATATTTAAATTTATAATTAAGTTATTAATAGTAATAATTTATGCAAGGAATCAAACTTATCTCTTTTACTACAGCATATAATCATGTAGAGAACTCTCCTGAGACTTTCAAATAAGATACTCATTCCAGCTTTTCCCCAAACTGTTTCTTAAATAGATCATTTTGTCAGAAGCAACCCAAATCTGCACCGGGCCCTGATAATTCTTGAAGGATCTGAAGCACTTTTGGCTTTTTTAGGACGCATATACACCAATAAGAGGTGTTTGGAAAACAGGAAACAGTAAAAAAAAGTTGTTTTTAAAGCAACAAAAATAATAATAATAAAAAAGAAACCTCATGAAGATACTGTTTTTTTGAAAATAGGTGAACAATTCCTCAGTAGTCAAAAGTATAAACAGGAAAACTTATACTGAAAATTTTTACTTGTATGTAAAAATGTCTTACAATTTTTTGTTAATAGGCTGCGTTTTCAACAACATGTTTTGCATGTGTTGGCAATCTTACATTTCTGTAGACAAGATCAAACATGGTTTGATATTAGAGGGTTAACTTCTAATTAGAAATTCTGCTAGAGCAGAAAATGCCGTTGTGAGGGGACTTGAGTATCCTGAAGGGAAGTGTGAAGTCAGGCTCCAAACCCTGCCTGTCATCCAGGTGAGGAGCAGCCCTTCTTCACCTGCGTGCCAGCCCTGCCAGTTCCCAGCAGGGAAATTCCCATAAATGGATGATGCCAGGGCTCAAGGGATGGTGGCCAAGGAGAAAGCTGATCTGACAGCCTGACTCCAAAAGAGACTTGTCCAAGCTCTGCTCCCCACATCCTGTAGGAGAAACATCATGTATTTTCAACAAATAAAGTCAGCCTGTTCTCAGAAATAGTTTCTGAAGGGATTTTGTTGCCTTGCCCTGAGAGTGAGGATCATGAGCAATGCAGTCATCTTCCAGGAGATGCCACGGGCTGTATTTTCAGCCATGCACCCTGCCTTGCCAGCCACCTGCATTGGGACAGCAAAACCACACTTTAAAGTAGCCCTGTGCAATCCTGGAAAGCCATGGGAGCCACAACAAGCCCATTATTGTGCTAATAAATAGGGTCAATGTCAGTTTTGAAGCTTAAGCTTTTAACTCAGCAGCTCTGACACCCTCCTGCAAGAAAAAAAACATCTCAGTCGCTGACATGGCTGTGTTCATCAGCTGGAAATAAATAAATCTGTTCTTAGCACCATTTCTCCTTAGGGTAAACTTTGCCATTGAAGTTTTCAAATTAGAACTGAAGAAAAATATTTTGAAGTTTTTCTGGTTGTGCTGACTCCAGTACTTGCATATCTCTCCCAGCAGATTACAGGGGACTTTTGGACTTAATCTGTTCCTGGTATTCACATGTCAAATGCATATTCATTAAGCACCATGTTCTTACTTTAGATTAGATATCATTAAACGCTGCAGTGTGGAGGGAATCTGGGGAGACAGTACTGATGACTTTCTTAAAGCCTGTTAAGAAAAAAGTGCCATTAAATAGAGTATTACTTTACCACAGAAAATAAGTCCTTCCATGCAGGAATTTGTGCAGCAAGAGCAGGCTGGGATATGCCAGGAGCAAAGCAGTGTCCATGTTTTCTACAGGTGTGATAATTTTCAGGGTCTTGGATTATTTGGCCAGATCTCAAATTATCTCAGATAGACAGCAGCCTCATTTCAGTGGTACTGAATGGTGCTGGCTCAGAGATGTCTTCCCTCCTTTCTGTTACGAAGTTTGCACCTTGCTTGTTCTAAAAAGCCTTGCACTGAAACTTGTACTGCAGCTTGTGTATCTTGAGGACCGGCATATATATTTACATTAAGCAAAAGTAATTCCAGTCTGGAATTGGAGACAGGTTGTCTGCTATAAAGAATTTTACATGTTTTATCTGTTGCTAAAATAATATCAATCTATCCTGGCAGACACTTATGGTGTCAAATAGTATCCCCTGGGCTGTTTAAGGGATAGCTGGATGTTTTTGTGCATAAAAATGCTGTTCTGAGCACAGGAAAAGTAGCCTTTAATTACCATAGATATTTGAAAAATTAATTTACATATACATTTGTATAAAAAATCCATTTAAGAATGGAAAACAAACAATGTATCTGTTTGCAATCTCTGCAACAGCCTGAAAAATCAAACAATACATCTCAAAGAATAAAAACAACAGATGTTTTAAATGTGTATTTTCATACTGCTGAAGGTGTTCTGCTGTTGTCAGTACTTTTCAGGACAAACAGGGCTCTGAGCACACATACAAGTTTGGTTGCAAGCACTCTGCAAACTTCAAACTTATATTAGAAAAACTCTGTCAGGTAGAATGTGTGGAAACCTGTGTGTCATGGGGTAACTTTGTGGGAGAAACAGGTTCTGTTGGGGATTTCTTCAGTCAATACAATATTTTCCCTCTTGGGCATACTAAAGAAAGGAGCATAGTATCAGGCTGTGTTGATAAAGAAGCTTATGATCTTCAAAGCCCTAAGGGGGATAAAAAGTCTAAACATCCAGATCTGCTGAAAAATTCCTGCATTCAGTTTTTTGATCTTTCATATTTAGAACCTATTTTTAGAAATTACTTTGTTTTTCTGTTTTCTGAGAGGAAGCATCGCCCAGGTTGAACACCTAGGTACTGAACATTTTTTTGTAGGTTTGATTCTCTATGGCCTTATCAATAATCCTGATGAAGTTGTGCCCCTAATCTGCATCTGCTCCTTCAGGGAAGAGGCACAGCTCCCTTTGCTTTATTAGCAGTACCCCTTGTTTGGCCTGGCACCCCCATTTCCTCTTACTTTGCGTCTTTTCCCAGCGCATGCCCACCTGGCCTTTTCTCACCTCTTGTGACATTCCCTTGGCCTCCCCTTGGTCACAATTCTAACACTCTTCTGTCCACTTCCAAACCTGTTCCATTTTATCCTTGTTTTCTCTGTCCTTCATCAGTCCCTTCCCCCTTCTGCACTGTCCCCCCTTTCCCATTCCAGCTGGGATTCATTCTGCCCTCCAGAGTTTGTAGCCATTTAAACAAATGGTTTATTTGCCCCGTCAAATGTTAATGTTAAACTTGTATCAACTACTAAAATAAACTTCCAAAATCAAAAGACCTATCTTCTCCATTAATTATTTATTTTGTGTCTCATTCAGAAAGCGCGGGCTAGAGCATGCATTTCTATTCCCAGATTTACCAAGGCTACAATCCATGAAGCTGCATGTCAGATCACCAGTTCAGTAAATGGCTTAAGCTTGTGAGTAACCATGTGGGTAACACTCTCATGTATTAAAGAGAGTGGATGCTCAGAACTTGTTTCTTTAGTTACTCGGGAGAAGAGCTTTGGTTTCTTAAGTGCTCACAGATAAATGAAGATGAGTGCTGTGGTGGGCAAGGACCTGACATTGTTTGGTTATAAATGAATACATGAGATAGAACATTTTGTTCACTCAAGATTCTATTTGAATAAATTGTACATAAAAGGACATTTCTTTTTCTTGAACCCTGTTTTATAGGCTATACCATGAATTATTTATTTACATCAGACAATACAAAACGCTAAAACAGTTTAAAAATATTTTTCAATGAGAGGGTGAAATCTACATTTACAGCCCAAGACCTCTCAACCTCCAAGAAATTGCTATTCATTTTGTTTAAATACAACAAATACTCATTTTCCTAAGTGCCTGTGAACTCTGTGCTGCAGCAAAAAAATGACCCAGGGCTTTGTCTGAAATTGCTGTTTGTGCTTTCAAATTACTTTTAACATGCAGAGCACTGTTCTTCTGCAACTTCTTGAAAAAAAAAACCTATTTGAAATTCAGTAAGTTTTGATTTAAAGTGATTGGTTTCCACCTGGATGGAGTGAAATTTCCTACTTGCAAAGTTTATTAGTACATTAAAAGATGCAAATGAATTCATAATTCTTTCAGCTCATTCTCTCGGGAACAATTATACAAGGAAATTATTAATGTACAAGAAAACAACAGTTAAAAATCTCAAAGGGCAGCAGAGGTGTGGAATATATGAAAACATTTAGACCTAGCTAATAGCAGAACTTGGTTATAATAATAATGGTTCATAAACCAATTTTAATTTTTCTTTATTTGTAAACTGATAGCAGCCACATGGTGCTGACAAGAACTCAAAGGCTGGCAAAAGGGGTTTGCAGTCAAAGGCCCTGTTCTCAATGAAGGGCTGAGGAAACAGAATGTGAAGGGTTGAATATCAGGGTTTCCAAGGATCCCAGCCAAAGGTGAGGCATCAGTGCCCATGTCTGTGCCCACACCATCCCGTGAGGAGTGCAGACCGGGCTGTGGGGATTGCAGACCAGGCTGTCATTTCAGTGCAAGCCTCGGCACTCTGATAAACAAGCCCTGTCCTTTCCATCTGGATGAGCCCCCCCAGGATCCAAGTAACATCTGATGAAAAAAGAGCAAACAGACTTGCTTTTTAGCCTTCTTTGATCCACCTATTTTTTCTCCTTTTATTTAAGGTGTTAAACAACTCAGCTACTTTCCATTTTTCTTTTCATAATTTATCCAGCATCTTTTAATATTACGCATCTGATGAAAATTTGAAATCTTTTTACAGTCAGAGTCATAACACAGTCTTATCACCAGGATACCTGTAGTGACTCTGGGCTATCTGCTTGCAGCACTCCCTGACATGTGGCTGTCCATGAAAAGACTGAGAGGGAAACACATGCTCTCAAAATATTGTAAAACAAGCACCACTACTGAGAGAAGTTTGTCCTAAAGAACTTGCCCTTTTATAATTTTAAGCAGAGCCACATAAACATAATACAAACAGATCGAAGCTCCGCTGACATAGCTTAACACCCTGGGACAAGACAAACAGAGGCACCACGTGAACTGAGAACAAGGTAACGTTACGGAGATGCAGCAGTAAAATAACTTGTGTTAGACTTGCTCACACATGCCTTTCTCTACAGACTCTAAAGGGTACTGTTTACAAATGAAAAATGTTTACTTTTGGAAAAATATGATGCTCTACAAATATTTCTCTCTGTTTTCAGAATAGCATAAGAACTGAAATAATAAAAATCTAAATAGCATGGATTGACAAAATCCTTAAGAAGAGTGGACACAGTACTGTTGTACATACAAATCACCCAGACAGAAATCCAGGTTCTAAATACAGCAATATTTATTGAATTTTCTAGTGACAGTGGGCCACTTCCAAAACACCCTCCCTCAAAAAAATTCCCAAATTCCAAAAGAAAGACTTTTTTTTTTGTTTGTTTTGATGATGCATATAAAAGAAAAGTTTTTACATGTTAAAAAATGGAAGTGTTAAAAATTCTGGCCAAATTCCTATTCTGTTTTGCTTTTACAGTTGCGTGACTAGATGAATGCATTTCCTTTTGCCAAGTGAAAATAAGCTTCCAGGGAACAATTCTATCTCACAATTCAACTAAAACTACCGAGAGAAATCACTGATTATTACCCAACTTATTACATCATTTTGTATATTTAGAAGAACATATGGACTTCCTGGGAAAGTAATTAGTGTAACACCCCTGTGCAACTCAAATTCCACTAGCCTCTTTTAGCTGTTTTGTTCTCTGCTGGTTTCTGCTACAGGCTGAAATCCCCAAGAACTGGGAGAGAAAGAGGTGTCCAAGAATCAGAAGAACATTTCTGAGTGAGAATACTGACCAGAGGCCATTATGGTTAAACAGTTTTTAAATGAAAATTCAATTATTTTAAGATGCAAACCCATTTTTTTTTCCCTGAGGTCAGAAGAATGACAGTTATTTTTAATGTGTTTATTTTTGCCCTTAAAAAACCAAACAAAGCCACAATATGGAAAATTCCAGAGAAAGGGTAATGTCCTATGAAGAGGTATGTGATATGCAGGGGGCAATAAGAGGGTGAGGCTAGAGCACAATTTTTCTAAGCAAAATGTTCATGCTCTAAGACTTTGCTTCAGGCTGTGAAATGTGAAACAAGCTGATGGCATCAGTTTGATTCTGAAGGGTCATGTACCTATATGAGAAAGCTGTGATTTAACTTGACTTGGGATGGCATTTCTGTAACTTTATGGACAAAATGGACAGAGATCTTCCATGTCACCATTGAAGTGATTTCTTGTAAGGCTAGCACCAAGGTTCAGTGGCTGAGATCCCTCAGCTGGTACCTCTGTGATATGCCTCTTTGGCAGCAAACCAACAATGCCAGCCTAGCATAAATGTAACTGCCAGATCCATTTTTTTTCCCTTTGAAGTGAACAATCCTAAAGGATCGGGGCAAAGCCCTGGAGAAAGCAGAATTCAAGTTAAATATCATCATTGTTCTCAGGAAATTACTTTAGTAGCTATTCTAATTAATCACGGTCATTCCCTATCTGTATAGACTGCAGACAGAAAAGAAGTGTCACATAAGGACAATCTTTCAGAAGGAGTTTTCCTCCTTTAGACACAAGCATAGAAGCTTGACTTAACATACAAACTCTGAAGGCTGCAGATAAAAAAGGTGAGAGCTGCTCAAATACCAGGCTCTGGTTTGGTTACTGGTATTTTTAGGATTTGGTCCTTAGCATTGTAGTCATTCAGAAACTTGCTGCTGATTACTACCAAAGCAAAATCTGGGCTATAAATGTGTGAAACTCTGGCATACTGAAAGAAGTCACTGTGGAAATGCAGCAATGCCTCATTGATCCAGCGAATTCACTTAGGCCACTGAAGTGTTCCCATCCCTGTTATCAAAGCATTGCTCATCTGCCAGAGGTGGCCAAGTGAGACATACCTCAGGTGGTGCAGTTTCCTCCCCAGTAACCAGAAAGGAAATGAACTGAAATTTTGAACCTCAGCATGAAAAATAATCTTTTCTTTGAAATGGATATCGTTTAAGCTGTGATGAGAAATAAGAATGAGTGGTGAGCAAGCGCCATAAAAATACCTTGGTTTAGTTTTAAATATATTTATGGGAAGCCTTACTTATTGCTAAATGATGGAGAGCAGTTACAATCTGTTATAGTTAATTTACTACTACATAAGTGAAAATGTGCTAAGACCAGCACACTTGTTAAATTAAAGCTCACTTAATGATTACACAGCACTTGGGAATAACATCTAGTTAAAGAGTAAGCAGTAATGGATGTTTTCTACAGAATCATTCCTTTTGGGAAAATAAGACAACCAAAGCCCTTTACATTTTTGCTCATAACTAAAAGATACAAAATACCAGAAAGAGGACGAGGAGGGATTTCTTCTTTTAGTGAATATTGGAGTACTTACTAGGGCTGATACAGCTACCAGGAGAAGGTTACTGACTCTGACTCTGCACCCTGTTACAGTGGGTTGGGCTGAAGTCAGTGCTATTATCTCGCTGCATCACTCTACAGCAGCCTGAAAGAAATCAGATAAAATCCTGGACTGGATACTACCTATTATCTACCCCCTTTGTAGTTCTTTTCTTGTCGCCACAGTATCTGAAAAGGTGATTATTAAATCAATACTAATAACAAAATCCCAAGACTCAGAGAAAAACTAGTATTTTCCTCTTTATGAGAGTGACAGTTTTACCGGAATCAGGGCTATGCTTTGGGTGGGGAGTAACCTCATCCTGGTTCAACCCCAGCCAGCAGCCAAGCCCCACACAGACACTTGCTCACTTCCCCAACAGCAGGACTGGAGACACAATGAGATGGGCAAAAGCTGGAAAACACGTGGGTGGGATATAGACAATTTAAAAGGGAAAGTAAAAGCCACATTAACAAGGAAAGAAAAACCACGGAATTCGTTTAACACTTCCATGGGCAGGCAGGGAATGCCTGGGAATGCAGGGCTCCATCCCACCCAGCAGTTACTTGGGAAGACAAACACCATCATTCCAAATATCCATTCATTCCTCCTTCTTCCCTCTACTTTAAATACTGAGCATGATGCCAACCCAGTCATTCAGAGGTGTGAATGTGGCTGTACCCTCACCCATCTGCTTTTCCAAGATGGTACCTCTTCAACAAAATGTGACTTTTTGCATCGAGTACTTTTGCAAAAGAACTTAAATTAAAAACAAAATCTTGAAGAAAGCTCCACAGCAATCCCAATGTCACTATTTTTCTTTTTATGCACATGCAGTAATTGTGTGCTATTGGCCAAGAAGGTTACAAACATATTCACTCATTTTTGATGATGCTTCATCATAAAGGGTAGCGCCTGGGATCTTAATCAAGACCACATACAGTATTCTTTTTGTCTCAAAATAAATTTAAAGTACATCTTTTTGTGGTTTGTGGTATGATGCCTAAGAAGGCTGGAATTAGTGAAATTACTATATGATTAAGAGAAAAGCATTCTAGCCTTTTCTACTCATTAACAAAGGAATACTCTGTATGCAAAGAAGATTGATTAAAAGTTTATGTTTCTTTTCATTCAGACACCATAGGTAAGGACTCTGAAAAGTGCTCAGCACTGATCAAAATATGAGCTACCGAAAACCAAGAAATCGTCTTGTGGAGGGAAAAACCTTTCATCCATGATAAATACTGAAAACATGCAGTGGTTTTTCAAATAAAAGTTCTTCATGGTGTTAAGGACCTGCTCATGCAGGACCCATGCAAATCTATGTTTGCTAAAAGCACTTTTAATTACAGAATTTTCTCCTCAGATATTGTGGTATGTTCTGGCTGTGTTTGTTACATTCTGAAATTCTTTAAACTCAGTGTAGCCTTCTTCTGCATTTAAGATGAGGCCCAAGGAAGACAGAGCATCTTATTCTTCTGTCCTGTGTCCTATGACTTTTTATTTACACATAGTTACGTGGATGGAGCTTTTCTGATTATATAAAGGGGGCTGTTTTTTGGGTTTACAGTAGAAAGTCATTCTCAGCTGTACCTGTGGAGCAAACACAATCTGCACATAAAATGCTGCTATGTAATTTATTAATCTGAAATGTTCCAGCTTACTACAGATACCCATAAAATCATATTGGTAAATGCACAAGCTCTGAAGGGCATTTTATATAGAAAAGCTGTACAGTATAAACTGCTGAAGACTTAGTATAGCTAGATAATGTGCTCAATAGTATTTTTTCATAAAAGGCAGGCTCTGCTCTGCATTTTCAATCTTACAAATAATTTAGCACGCACCTGGGAAAGCTGAAATATCCTAGTAGCAAAAAAACCCAAAACAAACCAAATAAACATGCAAGGAATTGAGATAAATAGTGCCCATATTTTTTATCATGAAATAAATGCCAATGTGCAGCTTTTACATAGGCTGTCTGTACCTTCTGCACCTGTTTTCCTGAAACTCTAGATCTGCCCATTCAGCAAAACAGCACAATGGACTGGTGAAGGTCAAAAATGTATTTGAGTAATCATCTTACACAGGTTTACTGAATTTTAGCCTGAAAAGGACTTGTGTACAACACGGGCCATAAAGTCTCAAATGATTTATCCATCAACTATGAAACTTCTGATCAAGGTGAAGTCTCTGGATTTTCCTTTAGGAAGACACCCAGGCTGTAGAGGGTAAATGGCTACATCCAGGGTGAATCTGAGTCCATGGCTGAAATCATAGCTGTGGTACACATATGGGTCACTTCCAGTCTGTAAGTCTGTAGTTTGCACAGAGAATACAAAACTGTGCTCCCACCACAGCACCTCTGCCTTCAAGTCATTTTCCCATATGCTCATGGAACCTTGCCAGTACTTGATGATGTATCTTGAGGTGTAATTTGGGGTACTTCTGCAGAACACTGCTGGGCAGCAGCAAGGATCCTGATTTCTGTTGCAATCTCCTAGAATAACACTGAGAAAATCACTGGAAGGTGAGAGTTACTAAAGGAACCCAAAGCTTCTGGAAGGTGCTGAACGTCAAGGACAACTGATTATATCTGCTTCCTTTAGCTGCCTCTGTCTCACTGTCTACCACAGTAAAAATGGGATTTAGTGATAGCTCCTTTTAACATGAACAGAAGTAGTTGATTGTAAAAACAAACCCAATGAAATATTCACTAATAAAATGGTCAAGTCACTAAATAATGCATCCGGCTGGCTCCAGTGCTTGACCTTTGCAAAATTCCTTGGAGGTGAAGTGCAAACAATTTTTTTTTCCCTGATGGTGAATTCCTGGGGAAACACTGCTATGAGAACTCTGTATTTCACAGAGAAAGCAGCTCATTTTTTAGCTTTAATTATGCATGTTCTTCAGTGGGTGGCCTTTTTCTTTCTTAGTAGGTACTGAATCAATACCCTGACATAGTGCTAATGGGCACTGTGCTATTTGAGGTGCCATCTTTCAGAAAAGAGACTGAAAGCAAGGTCTCATCTCTTTTTGATTTTCCTGACTCTCATGGCATTTTTTCCCATTTTTTAAATAATAAAGGTGTTAGCATCAGTGCCTTGGCCACAGTCCAAGTTGGGTAATTACATTCTGTCTCCCTAAATTTTGCTTTGTGCAGTTTTAATTTAATATGGTGCCTTCTCTTCCTGCCCTAAGTTGTTTTGTGTCATTGCTGGGCACTATTAAATAACCTTCATATTTCCCCCGAGACAGCTGCATTTAAGCTGTGGGCAAGACAAAGCCTGCACATGAATTTTGTGAACCATTCCCAGAGAAGCAAACACAGGCTCACTTGCAATTATTACATACCAATATTTACCTGGACAAACTCCAGCTTCTCTGCTCCCCTCCAGTAGTTTACATTCATTTGGAATTTAACTATCCAAATGGAAACAGCAGCTGTAGGGAACACTGTCCCTTCTCAAGAGGTCACAAGGCTCATGCTTGGGAGGACATTTCCAGCAGGCAAAGTAGTTTTATCCTCTGTATGAGAACATAAGCTGCTACAGGCAACCTTCCTCTACAGCAACATGTGGTATTTAGCCATGAGCTGCAGAGGGATGCTGGGCAGGGTTATCCTGTCTCAGTTGTGTGGCTGCCTTCCCATTTTGTTCCTCTTGGAGGATCAGTTTGTCATTCAAGGGCAACTGAAAATGGGTCCATGAACTCCAGGGCAAATGTTCCATTGTGCTATTGCCCATACTGCTCTCAAACACTGCATAATGAATACTGAATACTTCTACAAAACACTGCACCAGTATCTAGATGTAAAAGCATCCAGGCAACATCCACACTAGACACAATAAATCCAGAGAAGCAAAAGGCATTGGTTTAACGTGGTTTTTCATTGGCACAAAGCTCTTGGTATGTAGACACTGCAGCTCAGGATTGAAGTCAGTCAGGAAGGCAACACTGTCATGAGTTTTTGCACTTGGGTGTGCTTTTAGGAGCTATAAGAACTGGGAGAGGATCATGTCACAGCACCAGGCAGGAGTGATCTTATGGCACAAATCCTTCTGAGTGTGTAAATCAAGGTAGGCAGGTTTCCATCAGCTTGATTGAAAAGTAGGTTTAAAACAAATATTAATTATGTAAAACTTCAGATGCAAGCCGTGTAACCAGAACCATCCAGAACAGGCTTATGGCTAGAGCTTATTAAATATTTTTAAATGAATGTATTTGAAGTCTTAACTTGAAAATAAAATCATAAGAGCAAAACTCTATTGCTATAAATCAGCGAGACTCCACTGATTTTTCAATTTACTCTATTTAAGTAGTCTTAACCATGTATTATCTCTCTCAGCTTTAAAACATTGCCAGAACTGAAGGCTTTGAGGCTTTTCATACTGATAGTATTGTTGCTCTTGCTTCCATCGTTTTTTTTCTTTTTTTAAAATACAGCATGCTTTTATTTAATTTAAAGCTATTCAGCCTTCTTCCTGCCATCCAAAGACATTTTGTATGTAAATCTAACAATTTGGACCCAAAATCACCACCATCTGCTTATTTATAGCATGATCCAGCAGTAAAGGGAATCTCTATTAAGCCCTTAATGGTAGTCATGTGACTGTGCAATGAACTTGATTTTCATTTTCCTGATGGAAGTGATACTGTTTCTTTAATGGTCCCCATGAATACTTTGTGATGTTCTGCAACAACAAGAACATTAAAAGAACCTTCATTTAGAGACCCATCCCCTTCACCTGATTGTGGCTGTTGCTCTATCAGGTATGGAGTGTCTGTCTGGTCCTGACATGCCATTAGGTGCCAGAATTAAATGTCTTTCTAGATTTGTTTTTATTTATTCAGCCTCTGAGGGGGAAGGTAGGCTGCTAAGTATGTTGCTTTTCAATATTCTGAGCTATCCTTGGTGTGACTGTCAGAAAAAAATCCCCAAACAACAAACCCCAAACCGTAACCCTGCAATACCAGGGTTTCAGTGGTGCAACAAAACCAAACAGCTGAAGAAAAAATGAATCCAGTCATTGCTGGTAGAAAGTAGAAATTAAATAATTTAAAGAAACTTGCCTTGTTTAAGTTTCAGCACCAAGAAAAGACTCAAGTAGGTTTTGAACTTGCATTAAGTTTCTCATCAACTGTGATCCTGAGGGACCTTGACAATAAAAAACCCCTTAGTTCAAAGAAAGTGTGTGGGAAAGAGCAAAGTTGTTGACATCCTACTTTGTGTGAATCACTTTCCCTCTAATGAGTACATATATAAATTGCAGTGCAGTACAAGGAATTCTGCAGCTCTCAGAGTTCACTCCTGGCCCTTAGCATGCAGTGTGCGGCAGCAGGAAGTTTTTACTTCAGAATGTTTTTTATAATCTTGTTGTTGCAGTCATAGCTATCCCAGCACTCTTTTGCAGGCAGAGCTCACTACACTACAGGGATAGTACAAAGATAGTTTTTTTTCCCCTGCCTTAGATATAAAAGATACTTTATTGGTTTTCATTGACATGTATGGGAAGTGCTCCAAGTTCATAGCACAAAACTTTGATATATGCCATATTAAAACCACAGATAAAGTACCTAGAGTTTACTCAGTTTTATATGTACAGTTATACTAGAAGGTAAATTAAGAAAAACTAAGTCATTAACGTGTATAGTGGTGACTTTTAAATACAGTTATGTGCTGACGTGCCTCACAGACAGGTTTTCTGTCCACAAAATTGTTCGAGTCTATGGGGTTATGAGACTGCCTATCCTACTTGCCACTAGGGCTTTATTCCTGCTCAGCACACGTGAGAAGGGATCTGTGTATCCAAGTGACAGGCCTACAAAACAAGTATCTGGATCTGAACTCTCTGGCTAGGTTCTCATTTCAGCTGCAGAGAGAAAGAGCCATTTCCAGATTTATCTGCTCCTAAGGCAGAAACTGAACAAACACAGATGAGTTATGCTGTAGCAACAGCTACTTTTATCCCTTGACTATAGGAGAGTACACACACAGTGGTTCTGAGAGACACATTTTTGCTCAGGAAACAGTGGAACCCATGCATGTTGCTCTTTGTAGGGCATGTTAAATACAGCTTCTCTCTAGCTCTGTAAGGAATGACTGGGTATGAACGCAAATAGCAGTATCTCACTGGGAATGAGGAGGAAACCAGGCAAATCTGTACGAAATGTGACACATGCTCCTGAAAGAACACACATCTTGCATCACTCAGGTGGTGGGCACTTTACAAAGAGACCACGTGTAGACCAATTTGGGTGAAATCCTGATTCAACTGAAATCAAATGCCAAGCATGCAGTCCTGAATAAGCTCAGGACTTCCGACTTTTTCTGAAGAAATGGCACGTTTCTAATAAAACTACCACAAAGGAAAATCTGGGTGCTCTTTCAAGGAATGCCAAGAACCTTAAGCCCATCCCAATGAGCTTACTGATTGTGATGTTCAGCCCACAGAATATACCAGGGATCACAGACTGAGGCAAATGAGAGTCTCAGTCTTGGGTTCTCAGAGGGCCAATGAGTTTGAATCCTGCAGTGACAAAAGAGCTGCAAGCAGCTCCCCTTCCATCTCTGTAATGCATGGAGAGAAAAGAAATCATTATTTTTGCACCCATTTTGCACCCAATCATTATTTTTCCTCCCAAGGAAAGCAGCAGATGCTTTTTTATTCAGATGACATTTTCCAAGCCTATCCATAGCGTTCCTGTTCTGGCCACAAATCAATGGCTGCTTATGAGCATTTTGACAATTCTGCCAAATCTAATAATAGCCAGTGGTGGTGGGCAGCACAAAGGAAAAATTAGGTTGTGTGATTTCAGCCAGCCAGCTAATTCTGAGCTCTGTGGCAGTCAGCAGGAAGAACCTCTAAATGGTGTGTGTGAATACAAACATCAAAGATACCTGCTTGGTGTGCAAACTGTAGCCTGACACACAAAAGAATGTATGACCTTTAACTCCATGAAATACCTGCCAGCCAGCTGTGCTAGGGAGGAATCTACATGCAGTGCCTGTGGTATGTTGATTCTCTTTTCAGGTCATCCAGGGTTTGTATCTTTTATTCTAAATGTTAGTAAATGAATTGACTACAACCACAGCACTCATGTAAAAGCAACATATCTGATATGAGGGATACAGATAACAACACCTTTCATCAAAAATCCCAGGGCTAATATGCATCCTATTCACAATAGTTCCAGCTCTGCAGCAAATTCTTGTTTAAATTTATACACAAACTGCTGTACTGAAATCTAATCATATGCCTAAGCCCTCTCAGAATCAGGGACTAGCACTGAACAAGAATTATGTTTGTCTCTGCTGATAACAAGAATCTCTGTAGGATGAAATAGAAAAAAAAAAACCCTGTTAACTCCTCGAATTCCTTGAAAAATTTTGGATGTCAGACCCATGTTTTGTCCAAACCAAAAGGTTTCAGACTGTATGAAAATACTCCAAGATATTTAATGACACAAGATATGCAGGATTTTCTGCCTCTGAGAAGATGAATATTCTTCTGGGAGAGTCTGGGCTTTTAAGTGAACTCAACTGGATGACTAATGCTTTAACAAAGCTAGAAAACCCCCCGCAATACAAACGAGGCATAAGAATGGGAGAAAGAGTGCCTGATGTCCTGAGAGACCCCGATTTTATACATCATTCCCAGTGACCTCAGAGAAAGAAAACTGTGTAAAATGGCACAATGAAATTCAATAACCCCACCTTCCTCCAGACTGTTTTACTAAACTGCTGGGTTTCAATGTCTGTACAGGTGAGCACAGAAGCAAAAGAAAACATTTTGTTTTATTAAAGAAGAGTAACTGCTGTTGTAAGCATATACAAAATGAAAAAGCTTTCAATCTCATTCTTATATAGACTGTCAGATAGCACTGGTTGCCAAATCATTATCCCATCAAAAATACATGTTTAAAACATGTCACAAATGTGAGAGCAATCTAAACCTGACTGCACAGCCTGTCTCATCACACAATTGAGATGTGGAGAATTTTGGTTTTCGTCAACATCTCCTATCAACAGGAGAGGACAAATTTTGAGAGTTGATTTTAAATGTTAATGCCCTTTCTGCTCAGATCTAGCAAATGCCACATGGAGTCAGACACATGGTCCATCCTTCCTCTCTGCTGGCAATGGTCTCGTGGTGGTATTGATCCAACAGAAATAGTGAGGAGTGATGAAAAGCAAATTCCAGATCTAATTGTCCCTGAAGCTTAGGGGAGTTCCAAACCTATATCTGGATTCGGATATGACCCTATGCCAACATCACACCAAAGTAAAACTTAATGTGGGATTTATATGTTGATTGCTTTGAAAAATTATCAAGATGGAGGTCTGCTTTCAACTTCTTTGGCAACAACTATCTTTATTAAACTTCTAAAAACCCATACTTCTAAGTATACAAAATCATAAACACATGATAAAAACATTACTAATGTGCATCCTTTCCCCCTTCCCAAGTGTACCCCTTCCAACAGTATACCAGCAGCATGGAAATATTGGTGTGATTGTTCTAACATTCTATAGTGAAGCAGCATAAATCCCATAAAGCAAACCTGAGAACTGAGGGCAGTGTGCCCTTCTGTTCCACTCACACAGAAGGAGGGCTGTGCTCACCCACCTTATAATTCAGTTGAGGTAGTGCCTCTTAAACACACACTCCCTCCAAGGCAGTCATTTATCAGCATTATCAGATAACTGCTTATTTTGAGCTGTTAATGACAATACAATTGTCTGCCAAGTGTACTAAAGCACCTGCCTTCTGTACAAGTGGAATTCAGCAAATCAAATCTAGAGGAAGAGATCTAACCTCTAATGCTCTTCAGGGGAAACTTTTTCCTGTCTTTCCTGAACCAGTAAAAGAGCCCAAGCTGTGCTATTTGGCAGCTTAACCTCAGAGGAAGTGCAAAGTAAAGAAATCTCTGAAAAACAAGTAAGTTCAAGCACATACCACTGCCAAATCCTCTTCACTTGGAATAAGTCTTAGGTAACAAATCCAGCCTCCACATCAGGCTGCATACACTATAAAAACAACCTAACCTGATGTAAAAATCTCAAAACATCATGAAATGAGAGACTGTATCAATATTTTACTGGAAGTCTAGACCTATTTTAATGTCACTTGAGAGATATTTTTAAAATACATGGATTTAGGTAATGAGAGAATAAAGGGGCCATAATTTAATCTCCCTACCTATCTAGCTGCATTTCAGAAAATTAAACTGTACTATTTTACACTGATGGCTTTATAATCCTGTGTCTCCATGAACTCAAAAGTCTCCTGTGTCCTTGGGAGAGGTAACACTTGCTCTTCACTCAGCCACTGATGTGGACACACTCAGCAAGCACTCAAACCTGTTTGTGTGGCACTGCCAGGCTGCTGCTCTCTCTGTGCAGGCACTCACAAACCTCTTGGGACAGAGCTGCTGCTCAGCTCAGCCCCAGCCTGGCAAACAGGAGAAGTCAGAACTGCCCCTACACCTCTGGCTCATTCAGGGAGTCCCCTCAGCACTCAGGAACCAGGCACATGAAGGCCACTCTGGCTCTCCAGTCCTCTTTCCCAGCCTGATATCTTCCCTACAAGGTGTGCTTTATGTTCCAGTTACTGAGAAAGCCATCTGCTAGATGGGCCCCAGACATTCCAGAAGCCCAGAAGTCCCAAGGTTGATGGCCAACGTGCTGGCTCCATCTTCAACAGCTCTAGTGTCTGCCAGCCCAATGCAGAACCAGGGCATCTCTATTCTCTCAGCACCTCTACTCTCAGGATTATCAGGTTCCCTCCCTTTCATCTTGCTAGGGAACATGGGAGAAGCCAAAAGCTGGCAGCATCCCACCAGGAAGACCCCAGTGTTCATGGAGGCAGCACTGGACAAGTTTTATAGGTCCATGGAAGCAGAAGGAGATCCTTCCACCTCCACCTCGATGCTGGAAGATCCATTCCTCCCTCTTGCTCTACCCTTGGATATATTTACCCCAGTCCACTTTGCCCAGCAGAGCCTGGTCCTCCCACTACTGTGTTGTGGCACTTCCCAATCAACCACGAGTGCCTTCAGAAGCCTGAGTGCCACAGAAGATCAGGCCTGTCACATTTTCATTTTCCATCCAGCAAAGTCTTTCAAATTTTTCTGCACTTAATAATCCACACACCATGCCCCACTTTCAGACTTAAATCCTTCTAATTCCTTCCACCCAATTGACAAGATGAGGGGTTCTTTTTCTTAAATACATAATTTAACAAAACCTATATGGAATATGCTCACTTACTTCAGTGATCTGGAAAATCTGCTTTGTCTTTTTTCCAGAGAACATGCACATTTCAGATTTCCCTTAAGCTTCTGTAATTATTTCTGATCTTGATGGTTTTACTTTGTCAGCCCAGCTGATACCAGCCAGATGAGAGAAACTATTTGAGAGTAGCTTTTGTCCAGGAGGTAGCACAGAAGAAAACCAGCAATAAAATTCTGGTAATTTCTCATTTCATTGTAAAGACATGTTGTGGGGATTTGCATCTTCTGTCTGTGACGCATACAGAGCTATAAACAGATGATATGGCAAGAAAGGCTTGAAATGTTGTTCAAGACTTAAGTGCAATGATTATTAAACAAACCTTTTGTATGAAGGATGCTCAAAGGAAAAGCATCATTTCAGGCATCTTGCTCAGTAACCTAAGCAATTCTCAGAAATACCATAAAGACTGACATTGAACATCAGTTTATGTGTGAGGTGTGTGTACCTGCAGAGAACATGCACATGGCCTATCAGTTTATCCCACAATCCTGGTAGATAAAGGCTATTTCCTGTAGGGCTCATGGCATGCTGAGAGCTGCTTTTGGCATTTCACCCAGCCCCATCTCTGCATCCATCAGCTGCCCTTAGAGTAGAAGGGAGGATGAGAAATGAATTAGAAAGATACAGCTTGTAATGGCTGAGTCACAACACTAAATGCCTCTAACTCAAGCTAACAGGGTCATTTAGAAGGGATGACTTGCTGTGCATCTGCTGAAGAAGAGAGGAAATTTTGGGTACTTAACATTTTAGAATAAAACTCCGAGTTTCCCTTCAGCTGCGTTTAGTGTCTGAACAAACTCCAGGGCACAAACTCCAGAGCCAATTTAATACAGGCTTCTATTTGCAGAGACTCATTAACGTTGTGCACAACTGCTTTAAAAAAAAGGTTAAAGTCTTGGCAGAAAGCAGCAATAGCAACTATTGATTCAACTTTAGAGACTCTCCAGCACTTACACTGAGTCTTACCAGCTGGGGAAACATTCAGGCATTGAGCAGAGTTTTAAGCAGACACCAAAGCACAGAGCCACAGCCAGTGGCACCGAGGGGCTGCAGGCACAGGCAGGTCAACATCATGTCCCTGCAGTCACCACAGTGTCCCTTGCTGTGCCAGCTGATGCAGCCTGCAGGGCCAAAGCTGCTGGCATCCCGGCTCACTGCTCTCCAGCAAATCAAATCTGCTTATATGCTTTTCTTAACTGCATGCTTTAGCTCTTTATAAAAAACCAGAGCTTTAAAAATGAGACACCACCATTCTGTACTAGAATAGGCTTAGACTAGGCCTTATTCTATGCCAGAATACTACAGATTTCTTCTCTTGTAATTCCTTTGGATGTGAGGTTTTGACTGTTTCTCCTTTTATAGATACTTGGGCTCATTAAAAAAAAAAAGCAGCCATAAAATATATAGAAAAGTAAGGACTGAAAGCATGTTCTGTTTATTCATAACATCAGTGACTTTAGAAATAGGTTGGAAGAAACTCAACAAAAGCCTTCAATTCAATTAGAAATTACCCAGAAACAACAGAAAAAGAAAAATGTGGGCCTGGAGAGGCACAAGCATTGTACAAGTTTTGATCAGTTGCTGGGCTTGATGGCCCAGGCTCACCTTTTATTACCTGCATCTTGTCTTACTTCAGACCTATAGTGTATATTAGAGACCTCTATGTTATTCCACCAAGATTAAGAGCAGAAATTATTTTGTAAGAAATTAATGAGACACTTTTGGGGATGATATTCGGTATGAAATGCTTTTCACCTCCCCAAGTTCTCAAAGCACTTTACCATTCAAATGTAGTCATACAGATGTCTCACACTCTCACTGCTCAGCTGTAACCAGATGAGGAATGGAGCAAGAAATATTTAATTTTTCCCCCTTAACCCTACATAAATATTTAGAAAAAGAATTGAAGTACCCCTTGTTCCATTGAAATGGGAAGGGGAATGTAGGTGGAAGGAGTTTAATTACCAGAGTTGAAATATCACAGGGGGAGTACATCACCCTTTCTGGTGGTATGATAACATTAATCTGCTCCAAGTGGTGCTCTGCATACAGCACATACATCAAGAAGCCTGAAGTGCTACAGTCTGAAATCCCTGCCTCTCCTGAAGAGATTTCTGAAGCAGGAAGACTGGTTCCTAATTAACACAATTTAACATGCTTGAAATCTGTAATTATCTAAGGGGCATGGGAGGAGCGTTGGGGGCCTCAATCCTTTGCCTGCAGGGCAGATGAGATGGTACCAGGGCTGTGAGCCCTCTCTGCTTCTTGGCATTGCGAAGTCCCAGTGAAACAGCTCCTTAACAGGAGCCTTGAAAGCTCAGATGTGGAACAGCCTGACAGCTGAGGGGCTCTCAGAGATGCACAACTCTGTTCCCAAGCGGAGGTACAGCTTAGTACCTTGTCTGATGTCTGGAGGTACCTAAGAGTGTCACTACAAAATTCACCAGCTATATTAATTACTTTTATATTTATGTCCCCCACCCCCAAAAATCTCTTAACTGGAAACAGTGGCAGGCAGTGAGTTGAACCTGCAGAATTTATTGTGCTAGAATAATTGATCACCAGATTTTAGTTTCTGCCCCCAAACAGACTCAACTACCTTGCAGCATTTTTGGCAAAAACTAATCTAAACTGTTCTTAAAGCCTTTTATTCCTGGTGAGACAACATACCTAAATAAGTCTATCTCAGCATTCTCACTGTCAGAAAACATTTCTTCCTCTCAAATGCAAATCTTGTTCTCCTTCCACTGCAAAAATGCAAATGCCTGTACTAGGTGCATTAGTTTGGACTAATGCTTTCTCTAGAAGACTGGAAGAAATAGGTGTTGTCTGGCATTACATTTATGGAGAGGGGCAGGAAAAAATGATATTGGGTAGAGAAAGGCAGAGAGCTGAAGCATCAGCCAGAAATAAAAGTTATTAGCGAATGATGTTTTGTAGAGTGAATGAATGCAGATTTGATGAGGTTCATAAGTAACATCCTGCAGGGTCAGCAGGGAAACCCTAATTAGGCAGGATGGCCTTCCTCATTATTAATTAGAGTTATGTGCTTGATTAAAGAGGTACAATTCTTCCTAGTGCTGCAGGAGGCCAACAGGAAGCCTGCAGCATCCATCCATCCCATTTTTCCCTCTCTCTTGCACACACAGGCACAAACCAAGAGTTTCTGTGCAGCCTCTCTTACCCCGTGAATCCTCCTGCACACACAGACACGTGGGGTGGGACACTGACACCTCCCTCCTCTCCCTTCCCAGCAGGTGCTGCTTATCATGCCTGGCTTCAGAAGAAAGCAGGGATAATCTCTCCTCCTCTAGATGAGGAAGAGGCTGTCGAGCATGCCATGGTCAGTTGACAAACGGGGGAAAAGCAGAGTAATAGTTGCATGCAAATTAAAAGCTCCCAGTGTTGCGTAACACACGTCTCCCAGCAGATGCCACAGGTAATTATGCAGCTGAGGGTAGTGCTTCTGGGAGCACTCATAAAATACAGCTTTTATCTTACTGCTTCCAGCCCATGTCTGGTAATGTATAAATAATGTTAACAGCATCCACACAGACGGTCAAAGATTGGATGTGCACTGGGTATATGCGTGCCTGGTGAAATACAGATTTTGCTGCAAACTTGAAATATGCCAGAAGAGGGAAAAAAAAAGGCCCTTAAATACACCTACCAAGGTGCTACCTATGAGTTACAAGAACTCCTTCTAAGATTAAAAATCTGGGTATTGAAGGACTTTCTGAGTGTCCCTTCAGGCAAGCAGCCTTCAGACTGATTCAAGATAGGTTATGAGTGTGGGGTGGCAGCTGCCTGACATGGCTCTGGCTCCACACAGCAAGCTGACAGCTTCACATCCCAGGACACTTGAGCAATGCGACAGCTGTGATAAGCAGGAAACTCACTGTACAGCAGTATGGTTAGCAGGAGAATCCTCTGTCAGTGAGGCCAACGTTATTGTGAAGATAGATGGCAGTGTGCTTAGGAAAATAAGTGAGAGATCAAAATGAGTTTTTGCTGTGTTTTGTTTCCCACACACTCATCTCATTCTTCCACATGTGCTTTGTACATGCTCCAGCCACCCCGAGTTGCTGAACAAATGTGCATAAGCATAAGCTTATCCCATTTTATTGCCCACAGATCACAGACACAGTCTTGCAACTGAGAATGCAACAAGTGTATTGTGAATAGCATCCAAAAATGTGGTGACAAAATAGAGAAATGGAGGAGCTTTGAGGAAGGCATGCAACGAGCACATCTGTGGAGGAGCTAAAACACAACTGTGAAAACATGAACCACTGGTATTTCCCAAGGATAGCAGCAATGGAGGCTGCTACAGCTGCTTTGTTAGCTTTGGTTTTGCTGTTCAAGCTTGTCAAAATGAGAACAGCACCTGAGAGGAAGAATTCTGCAAAGCAGGTGAACATCTTTTTGTAAGTGAACTCCATTTGTGAGGATGGCTTTAGGTGCACTGAAATAAATCACACTGTAGTTTATCGACAAATGTATGCAATATAGCAGGCTCACAGTGGCTCCAAAACTGAGAGAGATTCGATTATCTATAAATAATTCCTCATTATGTGTCAACGTGAGGAAGTACAGACAGAAACGTGACCTGAATACAGGAAGGAGATCAAAGGAGCTGAGCTAAATATTCAAATGCAACAATTTGATAGAGTAAGGGAACAGACAATCAAAAAGCTGTCCACAGTGATTGCTGATCCTGGGAATTGATGGGTATTTATATGGCTGTTATTTTCCTAATGATAAAAATTCTGGGGTTTAATCTGAAGTTGAAAGATTGTACTGCTTTTCACCACTTTTTCTAAATTTTCTGTGGAAAGCAGTTTTGTGATGCAGTTTGTATCATTTTATGTAAAAATACTGAAAATTTTTTGCAATTCTATCTTATGAGATATAAAACTGTTTTGCCACTGAACAAAGAAAAAATGGTCTTAAAATGGGAAGTATTTTACCAACCTCTATCCATAATGCTTTGTAAATAAAAACATGCCATTTGGCATATCATCAGTTTGTGTTAGTACACCGTCAGTGTCGCAAACCAGAAAAAACAATCTAGCTGGGAAGAAAAACCCTCCCAAAGCTCAAAATAAGGACGAATGTTCATTCTAAAGTAAGATTTACTAAAAAAAACCCTCATCCTTTTGAAGTTTCTCTTTCACGTGTATTTCCCTATAATAGTAACTGCCAGCATTTCATGCCTCAGCAATTCTTAGCTTTGGTTGGCTTTCAGAAACAAAGCCATGAGAACTGTAGGAAGAACAGGCTGTGATTATGGTTTCACTTTTTAAAAAATGTAGTCAATTGTGTCTTTTAGTATCAGATTCCTAAAAAGCATTCACCCTATCACAGGCTTTGTCTGAAGTTATTCATAAAATTACATAGGCATAAATGTCAACATACTAAAGAGCTTAATTTTATGTTGTGGCACAAACACTTTTTAAAATAACTTTCTAAAATAGGTTTTTACAGTTTATACCCATGACCAATACCCAGGCTGTTGTATGGTTCTGTTTTTTAGCATAAGTAATCCAGTAATTGAATTGCCTAAAGCACAGTCGTGAATGGTAAGCTTTTAAGGGTGGACTAAATCCACAGACAGTTTGTATCCATTCTAGCAAGAACTAGTAAGTGAATCATAATTTCAGATTACTTAAACCCAAGCAAACTGTTTATCTATCCACATATCCATCTTCTGTGATTCTGCAGATCAGAAAAATATTAAGAACCTGCCCCTGGGACTTACATCTGTGAATGTGCTCCTTGTAGAAGTGAAGTGAGGATGACCTAGTTACTGATTTCTCACTACCAAGAGTTTTGGCCCACAGTCTGCTTTTGGCTTGGCAGAAATCAGTAGGAACCTGTTGTTTCTCTAAAAACCCTCCCCATGGAATGCTGGAAACAGAAAGGTTCTCAGTGTAGGTCCCAACAGCCCTTGGTGTCCAACCCTGCCCTTCAGGGTGATCAGCAGCAGTAGAGACCTTTAGCACCCAGTTCCTCTGGGATGTAGCAAATCCATGAATCCCCAGAGGTCCCCGAGGAGCAACAGCTCTGAACCTCACTGGGAGTTCAGTCAAGTGAGCAGCTTTGCTCTTTGCATGCAGGATTTGAATTTCCAGGGCTGCTCCTTCGGCTCCTTGACAGCCCCTAAATTCTTGCAGGAAGCAGTTGCCTGTGCAGCACTGCTCTCCAGGACCTTGGATGGCAGCAACTCTCAGGCTGTGTTGAAATTAAATAGTAATAGAAAAGTAATCTCTGAAAGTGGATACCAGTTCGAGTTAGAAAAGCCCTTGCCAAAATGTGCTTTCAGGGCAGGCACAGCACATATATTATTGAAAAGCCTTGTTTCTATATGGCATGCCAAGTTGGCAGAAATGCAAATTTGAAATTTAGAAGGGATTGCTAGGGAGCTAGTCAAGAAGAGAGCAAGAAATTAATAGTATTTGTTTCTTTTAAAGAATAAATCTTGAGCCAGTTTTCTTTTTTATGACAATCTTGCATTATTCATCTGTCTTTCTAGGTCAGAAAATAGGAAGAAATTTTATGTGACACTCTCTTGCAATCCAGTGGTACAAAATGGACTCTCACAGAAAGCTGCAGTATTTTACTCTGCTGTCCTGGCACGCAGGGAGATGCATTTTAGGGCTCTTTGTGTTTCATGTGCTGATATTGTGCCTGGCAAGATCCCTGTGTCTTTTTGAGAAGGGGAAAAATAAGCACAAAAATGATACAGGAGTAAAACTAAGTAACACAGACTTTACATCAAGGATATTATTTCCCTAGGGAAAACTGGGATGATTTTTCATCCTCTGGATTCTGTCATCTTTTTCAAAGTATCTGTTTAACCACAGAACTGACTTAAAGGACGAGCACTACGGCTCTCAGAGTTCACTGCAGCAAATTCTTACCCACTGCTGAGGGAATGAGGGAGTAGAAGTAGGGCTGACACAGCTGTGATTTAAAAAAAAAAGCCAAACCAACACTTCTATAATAATAAAAAATAAAAAAGAAAATAAGCAGCATCTGATTACTACAGAGAAATCACTGATTTTGGTGCAAAAAATTTCCAAGAAACTTCACCTGCTACCCTCAAAAGCTTTTGTTCTTATTATTCCTCTTTTCTTTACAGGGAGATATAAAAATTAGGCAGCCTTTTTCACCTCATGGAAATAACTTGTAGCTCGAACTTCAAGAGCTGATAATGCTTTTATCCTTAAGATGACCACAGCCAGATATCATTCCCATGAGTTATCACCATGGATGACAGCAAATTCTGCCAGACTAAATTGGGATTACTGGCTCTGGAGAATTAGTGACAGTTGTCTACATGTTCACACTGTAAGCAGAATGAAGGAGAGCATTAATGACATTCTAGGTTAGGTCATGAATATTGACATATTTCTGCAACATCACACAAAAAGCCTACAGCGTCACCAGAACCTCAACCCAGGTATGCAAGTCTGCGTCAAAAAAAAAAAAAAAAGAAATTCCAAGTGCAGTTAACTCCTTTCACCATTGTCCAAGGAAGATTCATTTCATGCTGATATAGTTTCAGCACAGAAGGTCAGACACATTTGGAGCTAATTAGAGAGTAAGCTGTTGCACAGGGTTCAGATGTATAAAAGTAGTTAGGTCTGTGTTTTCAATATAATTCTCAGTACATGCCAGCAAGACGTGCAGTCAGTACCCTGCCCTTCCACTCTGTGGATCCACACTAGTGAGATCAATAAATTCCTGGCTCAGGCATGAAATATCTCTTGAATTCATTACTGGCTATGCCTGAAGAGTCTGCCAAGAGGTAAGTATTAGTCTAAAAGTTATGGGAGATACTAAATCCAACATAGGATTCAGCTTGTGAGACAAGTACTGTAGTGGCACTGCGGTGATCTGACTTTAGAGGAGGTTCTTAAGCAGAAATCTAACACAAAAAGCAATTTGTACATGATAGAAACAGTCACTATTTGCAAAATTGCTTAAAGAAAGCTCTGTCAGTGAGGTCATTGATGCCTGACTTCACTGTAGCAGATATTTATGTTATAGCAGCAGTATCAGGATTTTTTTTGTTTCAACAAATATAAGTCCATTTTGCTTTTGGTAGTGAGTATCCAGAACTATATACAAAGATCCTCCACATGTCTGCTTTAAATATTTGTAAAATTCTGATTTTATAAGGAGGTAACAGGTCACCATAGCACTTAAATAAATTAATAAATAAAATAACCATGATAAAAAGCAGTGCCTGGTTCCACACCTCCAGAACTGCATAAATTACATGATTCCCATGTCAAATGGAAAGAAGAATTAAATCTGGACCCACAAAATCCCCACTAAAGAGCTGGCTGAAACCCAAACACTTATGAATTTTATGGCTTGAGGATTATTTACCTAGTTACACTTTCAACAAGTCAATAACAAAGCTCAAGAACATGTGCCAGAAATTTTGGCAGTGCTGTGGCAGTTCGTCCTCTCTCCCCAGCTGATCAAGTTCTGCTTGTCTTGATACAGACTGGAGAGAGCAACTCTGTCTCCCCTGTGCACCTGAAGAGACACACAAACAAAATATTAAATAGCTACAGATGCTGAAAGAAAAGCAACTGTTCAGTCAGCTCTTCAGGGTTTTTTCAAAGCCTTGCTTGTAGGACAAAACTGATGAGAATATCTGACGATTATTCAAAAAAAGAAAAAAGGCACAGAAAATTTGTCTGATAGCACAGCTAAAGCTTAATCTATTTATGTAACAAAACAGAGGCAAACTGCTGTGAATATGCTAGAGAGGCACAGAAATTTCTGCTAATCTATTAACAGGGGACAAGCTGCTCTTCTGGCACAGTGAGGGCTGACATCAAACTACCAGTCTGGCTACTTTTTTTGCTCAAATCCCTCACACCCCCTGGTCTGCCTAAGACAGGAACTCATCACTGTTAGTGCTCCCAAATGGCTGACACACCAGAGCAGACCACGTCCTGTTTCCCTTTTTTCTTTTCAAGCTACAGCACAAAACTCCCTCACAGTCAGTGCAGTCAGTGCATGGGGCACAGATTCATCACAGCAGGAAAAGCTTTTCCTGCCAGCCTGGTTGAAGGGTTACATGGCTGGTGGGAGTTGGTGCCTGGATGGGGCTCCCTGGTCCGGCCTCCCCACACCTGTGACAGCTCAGTGGCTGCCTTGTTTTGTCCTGTTCAAGTAGGCAATGCCAGCTAAGGCTCAGAGCATTCAGCAGGGGCAAAGGCAAAGCCCTACAAGTTTCTACCAATGGAGTAACACCACAGCACTGCTCTGCACTGGAGCAGCATCCTTTCCGTGGGGAAACCAGATCAAACTGAAGAAATCTCGTCTTTTTAAACACATCACACTCAAAGACTAGGCTTAATGTTAAAGTTCTTAAGGTGCTGAGGTTCCACGTCACAATGTTCCATTTTTCCTATGAGCAAAGCACCTTGGGGGAACACAGAGTTTTGTTGCAATTTCCATATCTCCATTCATGATCAAAAGAATCAAAAAGAGAAAGAAAAAGGATTTCTTTCCCTAATACCCTTAGACTGCAATGCTCCATACTGCAGGGACTGAGTCTGTTCCTTCCAACAGCAGTGTACTTCCTCAGTGCTTTTCTAAGTGAGCAGGAAAAAGAGAATTGCAGAAGGGCTGTGTCCTGACCAGCCTTACCAGGACCAGGGAAACACATCAAGGTGTCTGTCAATCCCCAATGTGCTCCCTGCACTGCAGCTCCTCCAGAGTGGAAGATAACAGCTAGCAGGAAGAGCTAAATGTTTTCAATGTCATTTTTTAGGCCTACAAGATGCAAAAAATCTCGATGAGAATCTGTCCATGCATCTTTGACAAAGACATAAGCAAGAACACTGTCCAAAGGACTGTTCTGTCAACACACCAGAGGTCACAAGGAGAAACAGAGAATGGAGAAGCCACAGAAGAGCCAGCTGTCACACAGACTGCAGTAGCCTTAGAGGGGGGAACAAAGTGGAGGCCCTTGTCCATAAGTTTTCCCCTTTGCTACTTTCATAGCCACACTTTATAGGTGTGCTCCCTAACTGTGTGACTTAATTAGCAACTCTGCAAAGTACACATTAAGGGATGTGACTGTCAAGTCTTCTGCTGTGACTCCACATCTGTAGACTACAGAACAGCCAGAGAACACAGGCAGAGCCAGAGCCATGTTCTACAGCAATTAAAGCATGTCAGTAGCTTTTTTCCAGCCTCTTTTGCAGCTGACATCCCCGATCTAAGTGGTGCCATCTGTTAACCGTGTTGTATCCATGTTTTCATGAAGGAGACTGAAAGAACTAAACTGAATTCTACTCAAAGTAGCATAACAGTGATACTGAAAGGAGAGCACTGGAATGCACTGGCATCTTGTAACCCAGGGGTTTCATTCTCACAGTGAGGTCAATGAGCAGGGGGCTGCTGTGCCACTGTTCAGCTTGGCAAACCCTTGCAGTGTTTCCAGTCTCATGCTCTGCATTGTTCCATAAGACTTTTACCTGTGCTGCCCCTGCTGAGCTACATCCTTACGTTTGATATGCTGCTCCACTTTTACAGCATGTGCCGAGGGAGTACTTGAAAAGAGTAGATGGCCACCAAATTCAAAGCAAGGTCTGCTCTGCAATTCTCCTGGGAAAAGGTGAATGGTTATCTCCCCCCTTTCTGTTCTCCCCGCTCTCCCACGAAGCTTTCTACCAAACACAATTACATGCAGCATTCGACAACAGAGCTGATAAATTACGTGCTGCTTGAATTGAAAATGTGAAGGATAATAGGGATAAATATCAAGGCATTCACAGGTGACACAAACACATTTCATCACTTTCAAGGCTATTTGATTGTGCTCAGGAATGACTTGCATGAACTAATTCCTCAGTGCATTGTCTTAAACTATTCTCCAGAGGAAAAATGGACTATGCCTAAGACATAGATGACAGACAAGAGTAAAAACAATGAAAACTCCACAAGTCCCAAAGGGAAAACATCTTAGCCCAGCGAGGCACAGAGGGATGCTGCCAAAAACAAAAAGACTGTGTATTTGCAGGACAGGTTTGTATTTCCATTTTTTACCCATGCCTGCTTGGAACTTTCTAGTGCCATGTAGGGGAAACACGCACCTAGCAGGGGATGGAAAGAGGTATGGAGAGAGAACCACAAAGTCCTGAAGCCTCTCAGATGGAAACACACGTGCTCTCCTCTTGCTTCTCTTGCCCTCTCAATGCTGATAGTGCTGCCATGACTCTTGATCCCTCTCTAGCCTTTCTGGTCTCCTGGAGCACATCAGGGCCTCCCCAGGCTTTGGGGGCCTGATGTGTAGGTGAGTGTCAGGAGCAGGCTGCACAACTCCTGAAAGAGAAGCTGCTCTTCACCACAAGTCACCTGGAGGCGGGAAAACAACTGCAGCTCCAGAAAAGTTGCATACATCCCATATTTTTAACAGGATTCAGGACAAGTATCCTTTAGGCCATGGACCATGGAGTTATTTCTGGTACCAGCCCCTGTGGTTTGGTCTGCAAGTGGGAACACAGGACTGCCTGGCAAGAAATGCATCTCAAAATCCTTTTAGAGGTGAGAACTGGGTTCAGAAGGAGCAGCCATCACAAGTGCTTGATTTCACAGACACAACTAATACTGCAGGCAGATTTTCTTTTCACAAGCTGAGCTTCCTCGGCTGCCTCTCCTCAGCAGGGAGGTATCAGCTTAGTGTTTGTGATCAAAGTGCAGCTGCAGGGAAGCACCAGGGGTTGGCCTCCCCTGGCACTGGCCAGAACTGAAGAGCACCCATGGAAAATCTGTCCCATGGAAACTGCCTGCAGTTATTCCTCAGTCCTGTGCATATTGGCATGAGACAATTCCAGACATCTTAAAGAAAGAACAGAAGCATTGAAAAAAATTATATACCCCTACTAGCCATGTGCTGATCCAAATTAAATCATATTTATCTCTTTGAGAGTGAAAAATGTATTATTTGTAGCATTTATTTATCACATAAAAATACCATGGGCACAAATTCTTTAATTTTGAATAAATGAAAAATATTCATAGTATTGGAGACAGAACTGAGCAGCATAATGAGGCACCAAAGTACACTTTTCACCTGTTGACATCTCTTTTTAAGGCTAGAAATTAAAATGTTGAAAATAGAAACCATCGATATTCTTGAAGGTTATATCCAAAAGGCTCAGTAACAGTATGTAAGTGGAGAATTAATGTCATAAGGAACATAAAAATCTCACATTTCTAGATGAAAAAGCTTGGAAAGCAAATGATGTGCATTTGTTCATTACAACTTAATTAGCACAGCCTGATATTAAGGACCAACAGTAATGCTGAATGTAAATTGGAGACTGATTGTGGGTATATCTATACTTATATATATATATATATAAAGTTGGAGTAATTGCCAATATGATAAGTGTTGAAATGCTTCTGGAATTTGAGTGAAGGAGTAATATCTCCATTTTAAACCTTACTTAAAAATAACTTTCGCTATTTATTTTTGAGAGAAAAAAATCTAAACGTAAGTTTGATTTAAATATTTCCTTAAATTTCCAGTTTTTCTTTACTGAGCTAGGGAAGGCAAGAGAAAGAAGGAGGACATTTTCTGACAGTTTCTGCATTTCTCACTTGTATTTATTAAGAAGTGAAAGGCACCCAAATGTTCATAGGTACCATGTGCAATGAAAAGTTTTTTTAATGCAAGGGATAAATTACAAATTATTTGAAGTAGGTGACACTCCACAGATGTAAAGGCAGGTAGTGATCCACACTGACAAGCCTGCAAAAAATCTCTTCTAACCAATGCAGAGGGCAGCAGTACAAACCATGTCACCAGAAATCTTGTCCCCAGGAGATCTGCAGCTCAGCTGTGCAGACCAAGGCCCCCTGCCTCTTCCTCAGCAGTTGGATCTCAGGGCTGCTGAAACTCCCAGGGCTCAGAGACACTTTCATTTTGGCTTTGTTTTTCATTTGTAAGCAGGAGAGAATTTTTCCTCTGTATTGTTCACCACTACGTGTTAAGGATTATTTAACCCTTATTTGGTGAACACTCTGCACAATATTTGTCTGATAAACGTCAAGGAGAAAGGACAGGAAACTAAATGACAGAACAATCCCCCTCTGTTGTTTTGCATTAACATTCTCAGTGCAAATCAGACATCAGACAATGCAGAAATAACCACAAAGTGTTAAACAAAGCCCATGCCTATCAAAATCTGAACAGACAATTCCTTTCCAGACCCTACATGCAGCCAGTTACCTGATTCACCTTGCTGGTCTGCTCTAGGATATTTTGATGCCATTTTAATATTTTACTGGAGCTGGCAATAGCCTCCTTCCAATGCAAGTGACCCCAGAGAGAGCTGTGGTCAAAACATGGAGAAGTAAAGAGTATTTTTGGCTCTTATGAGTTAAGTAACATGGTCTGGCAGAGAGATGGTGACAGAACTTCAACAAGGAAGATCAGAACACAATTATGCGTGGCCAGAAATGTATTCAGTAATAATCCATCATGCTGTCTCTGGCTGCTCTGCATGCAGAAAGATCATCTGCTTTAATCTTCCCAGTTCCCAGACCCACACAGAGCATCATATATTATGCAAAAAGGTACTCTGGGTGGCACTACCGAGCTCACTATTGCGGTAGCTCTGCTGTTAAAGGGGTTTTTTGTATTTCCCACACCCTGCCTCACCAAGTCTATACCAGGCATTCCCTTTCAGAAAAACGTTTTGAAGTATTTCTGTCTCAAAGGAGAGGTTCTTGCTACTCACTGTTTCTCCTCATATCCTGCAGCCACACAGAAATCCTTGTTCCCTCCTGCTCACACACATGCCTCTGTCCATCACTGCCTTTCTGCTGTGCTGCAGACCCAGTGAGATCCTTCAGTGCAGAAAAGTAACCAGCAGGATGCAGACCTTTTCATTCCCTCCCACTTGAATGCTTTAGTAAATTCACCCTGGGGTAGTTTTTTCCTGTTTGTTTATTTGTTTGTTTCAATTTCTACTGGGCCCATGCATGTGTGTTAGAGGAAAACTCTGTCCTTCAGCAGCATTCAGGGAGTTTTCACCACTGAACGAAAAGCATTTTCTGCAAGCAAGTGTCCTGGATAACAGTCCATGCTAAAAGGAGGGGCCAGGGAAGGATAGCCTGGGCTCATTGCAGGCTTCTCTCTCATCCAAATCCTTACAGCTGCTGCTGCAGAGGTCAGGGACATATGCCTGTCTGCTCACAGCACCCCTGGGGACAGATCCTCACATGGACTGAATCCCCAGCTCCCTGAGAGCACAAGGCATTGCACCACCATGCTACACCTGGTGAGGAGCTGGCCTTACTTCTTGCTTCTTTTTCTTCTGAGCTACACACATTTACCTGACATATCCCTAAAACTGCTTGTGAGAGCAAAGTGCAGCTCCATTTACTTCCACAGTATTGCCTCAGGCTTTCAGGGAGAGGAGAGGAATCCGTGCCTGGCTCCTCAGAAACTCGAGTCCTTGCTGGCTGTGCAGAGGGGCTGTGAGCTGCCCTGTGTGTGCAGATGCACCAATGTCCCTTGGTGCCACCCTGGGTGAGTGGCAGTGCCTTGCCAGGGGCCAGCACAGCCAGGGGCTGGCTCAGGCTCCCCCCTGCCTCCTCTGACAAGGACAGTCCTGCCTGGGAGCTGGCTTCTCTTGTTGTTGTTGTGTTAGCAGGGAGCTAAAGGCTCCCGAGGGACTGTTTATAGAAAGTGCTTTTGAATCTCTGCTTCAGCATAGAGAGCTCCCATTTAAAACTGAAGATGGTCCTTTTATCAAAAGATGTGACAGGCTTTCTTAAGGGTAACTGTCACAGGTGGAGGTATAAAAAGAAGAAAATCCCCCTTTTCTCTATTGTTTCAGTTTTCCTGTAATTTTACCAAGCATTTAGAGGGTGAGATAATGTCAGATACATCTGTCTTTGGCGTTTTTGGGTATGTATCACCTTGAAATCTAAGTGCTCAGGCAATATGTGATAACATCCTGAAATACTTCCACCTCCTCCAGCTTCTCTCTCATTTCTCTTTTATTAAATCTCAAATGAGTTCAAGTAACTTCTGATTTTGCATTTATCTGGATCAGAGGAACAGAAGAAAAATAGACTTCCATAATTTAACAATTGGTAATAACATTACAAGTAAAATTAAAATCTCTAAATCAGGATGAGTACTGAATTAGGAACAGGGAATAAATGATCATAATTTTCTGAATATAAGAAGGTATTTCAAATGATCACATCACTATTACTTTTCTTGTGTTTCCTCTGGTCATGGAAGGGAGTATCTCAAAGCCTAGTTGTCCTTAAAATTATACCCAACCATAAATCTACCTGCACATAATGATCAAATATCAGTATAAAATCACTTCCAAAAGGGTTATTGTGCCCTCACATGAGGAACCACTGGACTCCTAAGCAAAAATAAAAAGTAACAAGCCTCCAGAACAAATTCACCCCCACCAAAGCCACTAGACACCAAAATCCCAGGAAATGCTGCTGAGATAAGAATATCTAGTAGAGAATTAAATTCCATGGACCCCAAACCTCTGTTTCCAGAATGCAGAACCGTTTTTAATAAAAACCCTGATCAATTTGGAGCACATGATATTATATCCTGTATCACAGAGAGTGAAATGTACATGTTACAGCCCCAAGGCTGTTATTTGCCTTCATTTTACTATTCCATATATTAATGATTTAACTAAGGTATTTCTCCTTTAGAGGCTAAGGCAAGTGACATCAAAAGACACCTAAACAATACCTTTGCATCTTTCCAGCCAGCAGTGCAGGTCATACATACAGTAAAAAAACTAAACAAGAACTGTTCTGTTCAACTAAATGAAGGACTGGATGCATTATTCTTCTAGCTAGGTCATACGTATATGATCTTTTACAGCCTATCTGGTACACAGTTGGAGTTTGCTCTTTTACTCTCCTCTAGGAAAAGGAGTCAAGTATCTTCTGTGTCTTGCACTATTTGTACTGAAAGGGTCAGATGTTAAAGCACTCATGCTGGAGCACGGGCTGCTTGAAGTACATTCATTATGGATATCAACTTGCCAGCGGCCAGGGCTTGATAAAGGTCACTTGACCTTCCTGAGAATACTTCAAGCAGCAGAGGCAGCAAAGAGAAACAAACCCACACAAATTCACAATTCTTTTACTAGAGCCATTTGTCAGGAGATACAATAGAGTTTGTTGGGAGGAAATGCTTCCCCTGCAGAAACTCCCAGGCTCAAAGCTCTAGGAAGGCACTGCTCTGGCAAAGGATGGTTGTTTACAAAGCATTATTAGCAGGCCAGGATTGCATAGGGATGTAAGGATGTACATGTGAAATCTGCTTACTACTGGAATGGAACAAGAACCTGAGGAGAACGCCTGCGTGAGCTGAGCTCTCAAAAACAGAAGAGGGGGTGCAGCTTACTCATTATTCTGGTGACAAAATCAGTCTTCTCTGCCTACACTTGTCCAGAGCCTGCCAAGATCAATGCAGAGACTCCCACTGACTGGGAGAGGCTGGAACCCATGGATTGAAATGAGCATTGCACTTCAGGAGGTGCATCATTTCATGCTTTGAATGCAATATAAACAGTGAAATAAAAATGACTAACAGAGTTTGGAAACAAATGCTTTTTTTAATGCAGCAGCACTTGCCCATACCTGAAAGCTTCAAGCACTGCTTAGATGCATTCCTAATGTCTTTATACTAAAGTGAGTTTAATTCTGTCACTGTGGCATTTGGCTCTTACTGAAGAGCCAAGGTTTAAAGAGAGCTCACTATCTGCTGAGAGCACTGTGCTTCTTATGTAAGCAGAGATTTCGGTACAAGGAGCCATGCTTTTTCTGCAAACAGGTATTCACATGCCCATCTGTACAAAAATCCAGCCACACCATGGATGGGAAGGAAAAGGCATCTACAGCTGTGGCACCACATGTGGATACACATGCTGCAACAGACATACAAGAGGAAGGAGAAAACCCCTCAAAGTTTCTGGAAATCTGTCCTGAACTAGCAAGAGCATTCCCTCCAGCATTGGAGACTGCATGTACAAACCTGGGTAGGCAATAACGCAAAGAAGTATCTAGGAAAAAATCAGGGGCATTTGCTAATTGTCAGCGAGATATCCAGGAAGCATGACACAGTCTTTCCTATTTCAGATGTCTCTTGATCATCTCCACCAGCTTTCTAGCTCTTTGCTATGGAAAAGCTAAACTACAGTTTGGTCACTGAAGGGTGACAGAGACCCAAACTGTCTTAACGGGAAAACATGCATTGCAACAGAAGCAGCAGCAGCAAAAGACTGGTTATTGCTATCACTGTCACACAAAGTTGAGCACTTCTCCTGCAGTGCAACAAAATGTACATTCTTCACCATGAATTCTGTATGAAATCCTTGCTGTCTTTTCATTTTTCCATGTATGCCAATAGAAACTCATCAATTGTTTCAATTAAAAATCACTTCATTTGGGAAGGCAAAGACTTAAAGACTTAAAAACCCTCTTCCATTTTGGCTTATCCATTGGGACCAGGTTTCACTCTTTTCCAAATAACAGAGCACAATGGAGCATTTGTAAGTGTGCTCTATCTTTTATAAATAATTCTGACAGCATTAGAGATAAATCCACAGTCCCTCGAGGGTGAGATCAGTGCACAGTTGCATGTTTGTATGACTGTACACCTACCATTTGTCTGAAAAAATCAGAACCTACTGACATAACGGGTAGTTGTGATCAAGGCAGAACAAAGCTTTCTACCCAGTTCCTAAATTTTTCTGTCACCGTTAATCATCTCTGTTTGGAAGAGTGTTTCTTGTTTACTAGCAAACAAGTGCCTGTAGACAGGCTAAGCATTTCTCTCTCAGTGCTACAGTACACTCATACCAGGATTCAAACCTGAACTGCCAGCAAGAGAGATGCTCTTCTCCCTCATTGTGCCTTTTGTACAGCTGAATTTCCATGACACAGACCAGCAGGGCTCACCTAAGGGCCCTGTCCTAAGGGTCTTCTCTTTCCTTGACACAGGCTGGAATTAACGAGCAGCCCCCTGCACTGAGCCAGCACAATTAATCAGCATCACTGGATGCTGCCAACACCTTCTCAGGTGCACTGCCAAGGTCACAGCTCTGCCCAGCATCCTGATGGCAGGAGGAGAGCAAAGCACGGGGTGTTACTCTGGTGAAAGCCCCACATTTGTCACCCTGCTCCTTGCAGGTGTTGTGCTGAAGGAATCCATCTTCCTGCTTGCACTGAGCTGAGCTGATAAACAAGGCACCTCTGAGAGCTGGAGGAGGACAGGGAAAGGCTAAAGCTGAGACAGAGTGCAGCTGATGGTGTAATGGCAGCTCTCTGGCAGATGCCTTTGGAGGTTAATTACCTTCCCAAAGAGTAACGATTCATCTTTTCACCCATACCACAACATCCTGCAATGCTAATTCTCATTTTGGAGACAGGAAAACTAATGACAAAGAAAAGGTTTTATATATATAACTCTACAGAAAGGATAAATTTGCCATAATGGGGTACTAGACTCCATCAATAAAAACTCCTACCAAAAGATCACAACTCAGAGTATTCCCAGAACATAAATATTTTGTAGGATACACCATCATTAGCAAAACCCATCAAGCTTTTGTTTCAATAAACAGCATCTGCCAGGAGCATCTTCTCTGAAACAGACATTATTAAACAAAATTTTGTCTCTCATTTTTTAAATGGGCAGCCTTCTGGGCTCATCTCTCAGGAGTCTTCCAAAAGCTTTAAAAACAAAGAGACCTTTTGAAAGAGGCTCATCTCATTTGCTGCAAGATTTTCCATCTTAAATGCTCCAACAGGTGTTATGAAACTACCAAAGTTTTGGACCTGCTGAAGGATGCTCCTGAATCCCTCAGCTATATTAAGCAACTGCATACCCACCTTGCTGTCTTAGCAATAGAATGTAACTCTTCTTTTTTTTACTTTTAAAGAAAGCAAGTAAAAGAAGGGGAGGGGAACCAGCTGTGAAGGGACTCAAGTATGAAGGCTGTGGTGTAGGAGCAACATATCCTATCCATACCTTAGCTTAGCAGTGGGAATAATGGCCAGCCCTAGCCAGGTCCCTGGACTCCCAACAGAGTCTGCTAGCAGGAGAGAGGGAAAAAGCACCTGAAAAACAACAACAACAAAAAATCTCTTCCACCTTCTCTGTGAGATGCAGAGAAATAAGCAAAGAGCAAGTAGAAATCCCAGGGTTGCTGCTGTTCTTGTTAGGGACTGAACCAGTGATCCCAAAATGCAAGGTTACTTCTCGATTCTGTAATTACTCAATTTACTACTCATTAAAACACCTGGTTAAAACACCCATTAGCTTCTCTTCTGCTCGTGCTCACCTCAGATATTTTGTGGTGTTGAATAAAAGATAAAAATGTTAGCAACCATAGCATAATGCACCTCATGACAAAATTTCCTCAAGTCGAAAAACCATAGGCTGAACACTATCGGGTTTTCCCTGACCTTGTGTATTTTTGGCTAGATTTGTTCTGTCCTCACTGAGCTGCTGTTGTGCTGTACAGCTCCATGCCTAAAGGGCACTGGTGTGTTGATCACAGAAACGTAGATTGGTTTGATTTGGAAGGGACCAATCTAGTTCCAGCCCCTCTGCCATGGGCAGGGACACCTCCCACTAGACCAGGCTGCTCAAAGCTCCATCCAGCCTGGCCTTGAACCCTCCCAGGGACAACTTCCCTGGGCAACCTGTTCCAGTGTCTCACCACCCCTCACAGTGAGGAATTTCTCCCTCATAGCTGACCTAAAACTACCCTCCTTCAGTTTGAAGCTGTTACCTCTTGTCCTATCAGTCCATGTCCTTGTAAAAAGTCTCTTTCCATCATTCTTGTAGGTCCCCATTAGGTACTGGAAGGCTTCTCCAAAGTCTCCCTGGAGCCTTCTCTTCCCCAGGCTGAGCAACACCAACTTTTTGAGCTCATCTCCACGGGAGAGGTGCCCCATCCCTCTGGTCATCTCTGTGGTCTCCTCTGGACTCTCTCCAACAGGTTCAGGTCCTTCTTATGCCAGATCTCAATGAAGTACTCCAGGTGGGATCTCCCAGAACAGAGCTGGGGGAAGAATCACCTCCCTCCAGCTGCTGCCCTCGGTGCTTTGGATGCAGCCCCAGACAGAGCTGGAGATATGGAATGCAAACACATTGCCAGCTCACATCAAGTTTCTCACCAACCAACAGCTCCAATGCCTTCTCCTCGGGGCTGCTCTCAATCCCTTCTCCACCCAGACTGTGTTTGTGCTTGGGAATGCTCTGACCGAGGGGCAGGACCTTGTCTTGGCCTTGTTGAGCTTCATGGCCAGTGAAGACTGAGGGGGAAAAAAGTCCTTAAGGACCTCAGATTTTTCATGCCCTGGGTGACCAGGTCTCCCATTTCCTTCCAGAGAGTGTCCACATTTTCCCTAGTCATCCTTTTATATTACTTTCTATAATTTTTAATAATTTGTTTGTTTTCAAAGAGTCAGCTAAAAAAACAAAGTCATCCTACAAACACTTTTGAAATACTTTTTTTCTTTCTCCTAACTCTAGCCATGCTGAAATAGTCACTGCAATACCACGGGCAGAATGCTTTGGCTTTTCAGATTCTGGAGCGGCAGAATTGAAATGTCCTCTAACTCATGGCTGAAAATGATAGAAAAATCAATGCAAACCTAGTGAAGAGAAGGCAGTCCCATTACAAGAAAGTAATTTTCAGGCTCTCCTGTGGTACTAGCTTCCAGAAAGAAAGACACAGCATGTGGTGGGCAATGCTCTGCCAGCTGAAAAATGTTATGTCAAACATTCCCATTAGAAATTTATTTTAAATTAAATGTGTTTTATGTAGAGAAGCTGGAAAGACCTGGTGTCATGTCCAAGCACTTCCCTGGGCTTTCACAGCAAGCAGATTAAGGCCAGACCTGTACCCTGAAGAAAACTGTGAGAAATGAGAGACAAAAAGGCAAAAGCCAAACATTTCAGCAGCACCTATTGATTTTCTCTGCCTCAGGATTTGTCGGTCCCTGCCAGGGCACATCAGCAGTGCCAGGGGATGGCAGTGCCATCCTGCCAGCCTTTACCCCACAGCCTCTCTGCCCTGCTGCTGCTGCACCTCTGGGCCTGGATCAGCAGATCATGACAGACAGGGCCAGCAGCACTGTGAAGAGCAAACCCCAAACTCCCGATTTTGTACTGGGGAAGCTGATCCACAGCTCACGTGTCTTTGCAGGGTGTTATATTCACAGTTTTCTTCCTTGTGCTTTAGGCACCTGCACTGCTCTGAAGGACATTTCAGCCTCTCACAGCAGTGAAGCTCACCTTGGATGCTGCTTTCATAACATTTCAAAATACTCTGACTTCCCTCATGGACATGTGAGTCAACAGGTCTCCTTTCTGAGGCACTGGGGAATATCAGGAAAGCTTTCTCCAGCTTTTACTCTCTGATATTGCCAAATACTCCAAAAATAACAGATAGGAGCTTTCATCCAACTCTGCAGAAGGATTAGCAAGCAGCAGCTCCCAAATATTTTAAATTCAGGTGATATTAAACTCAGGTTAAACTCAGTGCTGTAGAAAATAAATCAATAATGTTTTTCCATGTTGATTTTTCTTTCCTCTCATTTCATTCCTCTCCTACAGCTGCTGGAGGGATACTGACTGCAGTATCCCAGATACTGTACTGCAGTTGGCAGCATAACCTTACTTATGACATGCTCAGAAACAGATGTTTTTCTTCACATCTACCCTTCCTCTCCCACCTTTGGAGCAGAATAATGAGATACTCTGCAGCTCTGGTTCAGAGCATGGTTATTAAACAGCCAGGGAAAATGATGCTGGCACAGCAAACTGAGTATTGCTGAATTACTATGAAAGGTGGTGATGAGAAAATAGATCTGCTTTGAAGGGGAAAAATGGGCTGTTTTCAGTCAAGAGCTCTTTCCTGTTAAACAGCCCAGCCCATCAGGAGAGTGTTAGCTAGTGTACACAGCAATTTGTAGGCCACACAGAGGGCAGCAGTTTGTGCCTAGGAGCTGTCACATACCTCCCTGGGTGGAGGTATCTACCTAAGGACAGTTCACATGATGAAGAATTTATGAGCTGTGATTACTGGGGATTTGTTGTTTGTTCTTTTTTTTTCCCCCTGCTAATCTTTAGAGCAATGGAGCAAAACAATAGAGTTTTGCCTGCAGTTTCCTCTGTGCAGGATGTTGATTAAAGCTCTGTAGCTCAGAGAGAGAAAGTCTTACCAGACCCTTCCTGAGTGCTGATTCTTGAGAGGCAGAGCACTGCTTTCCAGAGACACTGGCTAATTGCTTTGCTTGGAAGTTTGTTTTGCATGCCATAGGAAACTGCATCAGAGGAAGGGAAAGGCTGACTTGCACAAGCCCCTGCATATGTAGCCTGAACACACCAACTTTTTGGAGAATCCCATGTCATCAAATCAATCACCTGCAGTAGCAGCTTTTATTAATTTATGATGTTCTGTGACACAGGAGATTTCATTTCCTTAGGTGAAAGTTCTCCCTAATGGAAGTGCTCTTAGCAGAAGCTCCATGGTCCTCCTTGACAGAAGCAAGCAGGAAATGGTGGGCTCCTGCTTCCTCCCCATAATGACCTAGCAAGGGAAGCCCACGAGCAGAACATGAACCTCCCTCTCCCTCACGTGCTGGCTGTGCCATGACAGCCAGGGAAAGCTGCTCAGTGGTGAGACAGCTGAATGATGGATGGATGGTCACATACACAGATGCTTGTGTTCTGCAGCTCAGGATGGTCCCTGGACTGTCTGTAGCTTCTCTCATCCCTAGGACTATCCAGGACAGTAGGAAGTTTTAAACGTGAGTGAAATAAGTGAATAAACTGAAAGGTTTTATCCCCACTCAGTTGTGCAACACCAATACAGAACAGAGAGGGATGCAGCTGTAGGATGCAAACATCAGGATGTTGTCTGTTTCTGTCTCACAGCTGTTGTGGTCTCTATCACTGCACTTTCAAGGTCCATCCTAAGTACATGTACCTTCCCACATGAAACATGAAACCAGCTCTGATAAGTTACTTGTGAAATGCCACATGGATGTTTGCATCAGCCCCCAAACTGTCCTTCTTTCTCCCTTTAAACCATGGGCTGAATAAACTGACCCTGCCTGTATCCTAGACAACAGCTTCAATGGACTGCAGCTGCAGGCAGGAAAAGGCAGGCAGGGATGAAGCATAACTCAGACCTGCACCTAACTTAAAATGGATTTGGGCCAGCTCTCCTCAGCCTAAGCCTTATCCAGGGTCTAATCAATCTGGGAGCATTTCTTTATTGGTTCATAGTTGGGTCTTTTATGCAATCTGCCAAGAACACCAGGCTATGTATTTCAGTTTAAGAGATTATAAATAAATAGAAGTGCCTCTTTCTGCTCTTTCAGACAGGAAAAAAAATACAGAAGAAAGAGTTAGTACTGCTCTGTGGCAAGTTAGAAGCAAAAAGGGGTGCCTCCAAAACTAATTCCAAACAAAGCCCTGAAACTCATTCTTAACATAATCATTCAAAGGATATTATCCTTTTTTCTTATCCCTACATCAACCACCAGACCACATGGTTTATTTTGAAAGTTTCTTTTTGTTTTTCTAGCATCGATATACACTGCTGCTGTGTTCTTCAGATATTCTGATCTTTCTGTATGAAAAGAAAAATGTGTGTTTCTCTAAGAAGAGATTCTTACATTCAGAGACTTCTTGACTCCAAAATTAAGGTTTAAGAAAAGTTCTAAGGCAGAGAACAGAATTAAAGTAACAGGAATCATGGTCCTAAAATTTTTAAAAATTAACTTCAAGACAACAGCAGAATTTAAGATGTCCTCAAGGGAAAAAAACCAGGGATATAGAACTAAAAAGACCACATTATTATTCATTTGGAAGGAAAAACTGAGAAAAAAATCCCAGGTACTCCACAGCCTGGGTTTTTTGAGCTGGTGTAGTAAAGGAGCCAAGTGTTACTGCAGCCACTTTGCAGAGGGACAGTGGAACAATCAATGGACAGACAGAACTCTCCAGAAGGGCAAATGGTCAGAAACAAAAGGCACGTTTTCATCCCTTCCTATAACCATTAGGAAAAACACTCTTCACTTGTCCCCTTCTTTGATTATTTTAGAACATGATAGGCTACAACATCAGCTTTTTTCCAGATGTCCATTTCATCATATTTGTCATATTACATATTCAATTATATCTCTTTTTAATTTTTTTTCAGTAATGGATTGTGTTCTGCTGTTTAATAGCATTCTGATTAAGGAGCCAACCATTCTCTTGCCTTCATTTCATTTCTCACATTCCTGAATCTAGATTTGGTGTGTGGGAGGAGTCTAAGTAAGTGCTACCACTCCCTTGATAATTAGCAATTTGTAATCACATTAGAGGCGGCCAAAGTATTCAAGCTAAGAGCTGCCACTAACCTCCATGTAAACAGAAAGCATATTATTGAATTACAAGGAAGAGGCAATGGATAGCTCTAAATGAAAGTAAACTATATGAACTTTCTCCTCAAAATAAATAATTATTATTTTGAGGAGTGAGGGACACTGACCACTTGCAGCTGCCAAAACAGAGGGGGAAGTAATGGATTTACTGAAACACATTTAGACATGAGGAAGAAACTACACAGAAAGATGAAGGATGACAGATGACCTAAGGAGGGAAAAAATATATATCCAAACCCCAATCCTCCCTCCCCCCACCAAAACCCCCAAACCCCAGCAACAATAAAACCCAACCAAAAAACCCACCCAAACACAAAAAGTCACCTAATAGCTACAAGAACAATAATCTGGACTCATGGATTTGCTGCAGAGAAGGTGCAGAGGCAGGACTGGATCTGGCCTAATGTGCTGCTATTCTGAAGCCATCTGGGGATCTGACCCTGCACCAAATTAGAAAAGGGAACTTCTGTGGCTCTGTGGTTCTGGTTTGGAGGCTTTAAATTTTACCAGACTCTGTGTTGTGCTAAACAGCCATTCCAGCTCAGGTGACAGTAAATGCACACCGTGTCTGAAATGCTTTGAATAAGGCAGTGCCCCTCTGTCAGTGCCAGGATGAAGATCAGAGTTGCTCTGCTAGTCCATGAGGTCTTTCCTGTGGGAAGGAAGGACTCATGGTGATCCATTTGGAGTGTTATTTGCTCATTTTTTTACATGCAGGATAACATAAAAGGGCACTAAGTTTACAAACACAACTGTTGTCAGCTCAAACCTCTGCTGGGGATGCAACACAATGTTGTGTTACTCCGGGCTCTGCCACAGAACTCAGTCTGTGATCACAAAGGCAGCCCTCAGAGAACCCTTCTGTGACAAGGTACTAAATGCTGTAATGAAGTGGGAGACAGGGAAATCCTTGACCCTAGTGCTCAGATGAGCTAAACACTGTATTTTTTTCCTTAATGTCAGAATCAACATTCACAGCTGCTCATCCCACGTTTGTCTGTCTGCAGATGCCAGAATCATGTTAATCTTTGTTCAGATTCTCTTGTCATTTTAAATTGAACAATGATCTTAAATCATGAGCTGCCTGGATGAACTGTGCACTGATTCAGACATCCTTTGTAAATGGTACTTTTGTGACAACAGTTCCTCTCCTGCCTTTCTTTTTGACTGTTCACCTGACAAGATCCACTTAGCTAAGGGTTTAGGGAAAAAAGGCAGTGTTTTCAAAGAAGCACACACACCTGTCATTTAAAAATCCTGCCATGTGGAGAGAGTTGGACTTTAAAACAGGCACTAAAAGTCAAGTTACACCACATGGTGCTCCAGGCAAACTTGAATCATCAGCCTGGCGTAGAGATGTGAAAGGCCAAGCCTTTGCACCAGATCCAGGTGCTCTTGTTCCCCTCATGGTTCTCCTCACCATGGGGAGGGATTCTGCCCCAGGTCACTGCTGATCCTGCTGTCACCTCACAGCCTTGCTCGACCTCTAAGGTAAGAGGTACCACCAATTCAGAGCAAGCTGCTGCTGCAGCCATGCCAACTTCTTTCACTGCTGGGAAAGCTTTGCATTTTCAATTCAGGCACAAGTTCAGAATTTTGTGGCAGCTCTTGTCAGCCTTTTCTGGTGGGAAGCTGGCAACCTGCCAGTGCCTCGCTGGTGTCCCCTGGATGGCAGCAGTGCCACATGTGCTCCGGGACAGGGCTCTGAGCAGCACATTGCAGAGCTCACACGGGTGTGCCACACACACTCCTCAGCTGCAATCCTGCATCAACTGAGTCCCTGCAAGGCAGCAGGGGTTCCCTGAAGCTGTGGAGTTATACCAATATATTTAGGAGAAGTGTGCTCCAAAAGTCCACCCTCTCACTTCTCTGTTTGAGATTGTAAAACACCGAGGTGTGATTGTTTGTGATGGCACTTCTGGATGATTTAACACTGGATGCAGTAAAACACAGCAAGCTTTTCTGCAGAGGACAAACTGGCTTTGTCTGAAACACACAGCTTCACTTTCCTGTCCAATTTCTAGGAACACATGATAAACAAAAGGAAAAAAAAATTAAAATCCTTAGCCATTGTCAGTTTATGATGTGGAACAAAGGCAAAACAAAGCACATGTTATCCAGGAATGTGAATTAAATGCTCCAGAGAAAGACAAAACCTACTGCCTGTTGTATCCTCCTTCCCTGCAGGCTGACTCAGTGCCTACTGTCCTCTGTGGACCATCAATCAGGCAGCTCCACTCCCACCTCGGTGAGGATCAGCTGCTCCCCTCAGAGTCTGTCATCTCCCACAATGAATGAGAGAGGCTTCAGCAGGAATCACTTGGGGGCATGGATGCTCAGGATGTAATGAACCTGACAGCAAGCAGCTGCACAGGCTGGATCCATGTACTTTGATAGCACGTAAAACACAGGGTGAATTGCCTGGGATGTCTCATGAGGCATTTTGCCAGCCAAAATTTCATTAGGCATCAGAAAGAAAAATAATAAGAAAAATTTAAGAAAATCAACCACGAATAACCCAAACCAAACAAAAAAACCCAATCCAAAACAAGAACAACAAAATCATCCCCAAAAAAATCCCCAAAGGCATGCTACCCGGAAACCTAGAATAAAATCCACAATCCACAAATTATTTTAAAATGCCTCCAAAATTTTGTCCAGTAACATCAATTTTCCTTCTGCTTCCTCCTGAAAAATCAGCAAGAGAAACATGTTTATCATGAGATGAATTTTTTATGACCAGGATTCCCAGTAATTATGAAATTCTGTTTTCCCAAGTGACACAAATCTTCCAGGTTAGAACCTGAAGAAGGTGCACACTAACTTCTTAAAACCTACTAAGCTGGCCAGTTAGAAATCAATCTGGTACACGTTAGCTAAACAGCATAAATGAAGGTCTAATCCAAAGCCACTGAAATCTTTCCATGGCTTTAAGAGATTTGGGAACAAACTTCTGATTAACATAAGTCCCCAATCCTGCAATTATACTTTGGCAGAGGTCTGTCTCCACAGCTCCAGTGTCAATCCTGCTGCTGGGTAGTATTTTAAAAGCCTGACTAGGAGTTTGTGACTGAGACAAATCTTCATTGTAGCCAAGGGATTAGTAAAGACTTTGTGTGGAAGTGAGAGGGATCTGTGCCCCAGTCCCTCTTTGCCTGTCTGTGGAAGAGCAGGCTGCACTGCTCTGTTGGGCTGCTTGCAATGAGTTCAAAATGGAATTCCTTTCATTAAGCATTCAGTGCCCTTACAATTGGCAGAAAATTGGAAGTTTCCTTTAATTTACATCTCTTCTGTGATTAATGTCTCTGCACACACTCTCCACACAATCCACAGAACTTTGACTGGCAATGAATGTGTGAATATTCCAGAGCAGCAGAACCTCCCTTTCATCTTCCTCACACTTACTACTATTGAACTGGATTAGACTTGAGAAAGGTAAATGTCCAGTTGAAAGCATCCTGTCTTGAGAGGTCTGTACACCCTTGCTATGGGGTCCCTAAAAATTGAGTTAATCTTACACTTTTAATCTCTTTTTTTTTTGTATATGCATGTCTCTGTAAGAGATTGGAACAGTACTTGTGGTATTAATCTCTCACTTTCAAAAATGCAGTGCTGAGGATGGGAGAGCATTCCTCTTTGCTTCTTTCACTCCACATGGAAGCTTCTCTAGAGGACTCAAGTATGACATGCCAGATGGACTTATTTCAGCAATGGACCCTTGCCACAAACTGTCTGTCAGTGGTAAGACCTGAAAAGCCCAGAACTGAGCTATTGTGAGGTGGGGGTCTTCACCTGTTATTTTTTTGTGGATCTGTAGATAACTAATACCATAAAATAGGCCACATTGAATTGGCCAAAAGGTTAATGTCTGTCATTATTTTCAAGTGTCCTTTACAGATGATTTCCAGATAATTGATAAAAGCGATGAGACTGTTAAAAATCTGCTTGAAACTACCTTCCCTTCAAAAATTCTCCCTAAATTTGTCAATTTTTGCCATCCATATTTGATCATCATTCTCTTTTGATCTAAAGTACTGGCACTGATTGTAAGAAGGTAATTCTTTTTTGCAGCTTTTCTGTGAAAGAAGCACTTTTTGTCTTTGTTAGCCAGGCTGACAGAGGTGCCTCTAGACTGGGTTTAATTTGCTTAATTACATAACTTGTCTGCATTTTATAGCATGGCTTTAGGAGAACACAGAGCCTGGGGAAAAATCCCAGACTGGACTGCAGCTGTGAAAGCTCTCTCATTGACCACTGGTGTGTATTATCCCTCCACTGGATGTCCCTGGCAGTCCCTCATCCTTCTGGCTCCTTTAGTCCTTTGAACGTGAGCCTGGCAGCAGCACTGCCAATTAGTGGAGATTAGCAGACCTTTTACCTCATAGGTTTCAGTGAAAGAAAAAAAAAAAAAAGAAAAAGAAAAAAAGAATCAACTAAGGGTTAGCAGCCAGCCTGCACTTTCTTTTTCACACCTTATTGTGCACCATAAATAACTACCTATACTTATATTCTGCTGCTCAGCAACAACTTGCAACTTTCCCTGTGGTCTTGCAGCCAGCTGTGTCAATGCCTTCGTCCCATTCTCCAAGTGAGATGTCCAAATACCCATTCTGAAAGCTTCTCTCACCCTCCTCTCGTCTTGACAGCCATCTCATTGCCCCCCACACCCCCTCATGCATTGTGCATGCACATATCTGCCTTCTTTTACAGATCTTCACAGTTCTTGACAAATTAATCAGTGCCTTGTCCTCTCTGCACAAGTGGCTGTCAACAAAGCAGATGGTGCTGTCCCTTACAACACCTTGTCCCCTACATCTCTCTCTGAGCCTGTGTCCTGCAGTTTTCTGGCATGGCTTTATATATATTTAATAGTACTGCAGAAAACAGACAATGCCACAGGGCACTGCTTATCTGGTCACAAAGATACTTGCAAGAAGTAGATGAATGAACTGAAATGCATCAAAACTCAGTCCTGCAAAAGTCTGAGGAGGATTAACAGTCTGTTGGCACAGGAAAATGTCCCCTGGGAAACAGGATTTGTGAAGACTCATGAGTCCCCATGGTCCCTACTCAGGCAGCTTTGGCTTGTACAGGAGCGAACTGTCACCCTGCCCTGAATGGCATATAATAGATTTCTAACTGAACCTTGGAAATCTGGAGATCACAAAGCTTAAGCATCTAAAATGCCTTATGGTTACTATGAATGTCCCAGTTCACCAGGAATTCCAGCCCTTGCTTTCCCCCTCATTCCCCAAATAGAATGAAAACAAATCCTTAAATTATTCCAATAGCTAAACTTTTCCCTCCCCTGGTATTGTTTGTTCCAATACACCCCAAACTCCAGTTTCCAGGACTTTTAAATATTGAATTTATTAATGAGAGATTTCATCAGGTAGAGTAATTCCAATTAATACCAGCAAATATCAGCAGTTCACCTGACCCTTCCTCCCTGTTTTTATCTGCTGTTGGGTAATAGACACTTGGAGTTCAGTGGAAACTGCTAGAAAAATAAATTAGGAGTCCCTTTGATGCAGAATACCTAATCCAAACCCACACATCAAGTCCTCACAGAATTACAAAGAAGCCTCAGTTGAAAAAAAACCCTCCATTGAGACCACCTACTCTACATCAGCCAACACCAGCTTATTCCACTGGTATCAGACATCAGAGCCATCAAAGAACTGTGTAGGAAAACTCATCCTTAATGCTCAGCTCTGGCTGATGAATCAATATCTGTGATAAGATCAGTGTCACCCATGAATGAGATTTCTACTGTGGCAAGCATTAACAAGAAGCTGAGAAATGGTGCTGTGAACTCAGTGTGTCACTGAAACACCCACACCACTTGCTGAGTGGGTGAGGAAGAGCAGACTTCACCATCTCTTTCATGGGAATGTGAATGCAAGAGGGGCAATTCCATGTATAAAGCAAACAGCCATTTAATATGCAGATTTTGCTACAGCCTTGCTGCCTATATAGAAAGGGCTTCAGCCTTCTTTCCTTGCTCAGGGGGTCTGGCTGTGGCATTTCTGAGCTTCCTGATATACCCAAACAGGGTGAGCTGGGACCAGCCTGCTGATCTAATGACTGTGGTCCTTAGGGTTTTTGCCAGACACAGACAAAGGCTTTTCAGCAATGTAAGCAAAACTAAACCTTGGCATGACTAAACTGGTATAGAGAGCCAGAAACAGCCCCAGAGAGTCTGGGAGGCTGCTCTTGTGATCAGAGAAAAATGAGGTGCAATGGTAAGTACCACAAAGTGCTTCTCTGCTATTAATACATACCAGTGGCTGTTGTCCCATATCTCAGCTCTTCCTTTAATAGCTGCAAAAACCTTTCTTTATGGGGCTTCAGGTCATGGCCATAATTTATGGTCTTTTTCTCCTTCTACCTAGCAAGGTGCTGCCCTAGAGTGCAGCTGTTTCTGTCCATGCATAGGGCCAATCACCCTGGTGCTGCTTTTGCTCTGGAAGCAGCCTTCTCTTTGGGACTTTGAGAAGGGAGCAAAAAGAGAAAGCTCAGGACAGGCTGAAAAACTTTCTCGACATATTCAAAGTCTTAGCTCCTTTTCCTCTCTAGCTCAGCTAAAGCTCTGGAGTAGATGCAAGACAAGACACCCAAGTCCTTAGGGATTGATCCCAATCTACAAGAAAGGCAAGAAGGAGGACCCCAAAACTGCAGGCCTGTTATTCTCCCTTCAGTGCTTGGTAAAGTTATGGAGCAGATGATTCTGGGAGGTATTGAAAAACAATGCAGCTGTAGGTCACAGCCAGCATGGCTTCATGAGAGGAAAGTCCTGCTTATCAAACCTGACTTCCTTTCATGACAGGGTAACCCATCTTGTTAATCAAGGGAAGTCAGCTGATGCCATCTTCTTGGATTTCAGTAAAGCTTTCAATACTGTCTCTCACAGGATCCTTCAGGACAAAATGTCCAGAGCTAGATTACATTATGGGGTGACAATGGCACGACATCTGATTGGAGGCCTGCCACTGGTGGGGTTCCACAGGGCTCTATTTTAGACCCTGTGCTCTTCAACGTCTTCATAAATGACTTAGATGCAGGACTGGAAGGGATGGTGAGCATGTTTGCAGATGATACAAAACTGGGAGGCCTTGCAGAGAGACCTTGACAAATTAGAGCACTGGGCAATCACCAACCATATGGATTCCTACAGAGGATAGTGCCAGATTCTGCACCTGGGACAGGATAATCCTGCATGCACAGACAGACTGGGGAATGAGATGCTGGAAAGCAGCGCTGCAGAAAGGGACCTGGTTGGTGGCAAGTTGAACATGATTCAGCAGTGCCCTGGCAGCCAGGAGGGCCAACCATGTCCTGGGGGGAGCATCAGGGTAGGTATTAGAAAAAGGTTCTTCACCCAGAGGGTGGTTGGGCCCTCGAACAGACTCCCCAGGGCAGTGGTCACAGGCCCAAGCCTGACACAGTTCAAGAACTCTCAGGCACATGGTGGACAACACTCTCAGGCACATGGTGTGGCTCTTGGGCATGATGCTGTGCAGGGCCAGGAGCTGGACTTGAAAATTCCTTGTGGGTTCCTGCCAACTCAGCTTATTCTGTGATTCTGTAATAATTACTGATCTCAATGAGACAGGTTTACCAGAGTAGATATTGCTAATCAGGGAGGGGAGTGGAGGGTATTTCCCATGGATAGCTTTCCCTACAAATATGATATTCCTCCTCTGCAACCCAGTTCTTCCCATATATGTACCCCTCCTGCCCTTTATGTTTTCTCTGAGAGTCTTGACACTGACTTATACAAGCAGCTTCCACTTCACTCTTTCAGCAGTTCAAGAGGTTTGAAGTCAGCCACAGAGTTAGACAGGAACAAATGCAAATGCCTCGGGCCAGACCTGTTTAGATTTCAGCAAAAATATAAATCACCTCTGATTCTGTTTTTATTTGCTGCCTTAAGCTAGTCATTAAAACATTGAAAACAATCTGGGTGCAATCATTTTCTTCTGATCCAGCTCCTTTCCCCCGTAATCAGCACTCCAGGAGAACATATGGGCTTCCTGTGTCACTTGGCCTCTGATTTACACCACGGTAAATCTCCTCAAGTCACCAGAACGCCCCAGGAGCCACGCTCGGCTGGCTGCATGTGAGCAACCGCTGGATTTAAATGAGCACCTGTGTCACAAAGAGGTCGCCTTGCAGGACTGTTCCTCGAGGTGGGGAGGATGTGTCAGGGATGGGAGGGTGCAGACAGCTCCACCCCACAGCCCCAGAGCCCTGATGGCTGGCAGAGCTGACAATCCACTGCCCTAAGTGGGTGCTTAAACTCTCAGGTGGCCATCAAGGGCTTCAGAAAACTGAGCACATCTCGTTTGGGGCTCTTTCAATTTTCAAGTGTGTGTCTGTTTGGATAGGGAAGGTTAAACTTATTCACGGTATGTTAAGCAAGGAAGAAATTATCAGGAGACCATCAAAGACAGAAAGCTTTACAGAGCTGCACTGCAGGTTTAAAATGCAGGTTAGTCAGAGCTGTCCCCAAGAAGAGCTTGCTCATCTAGTGTTCACTGGTAGTGTTAATTCAGGTTTCAGCTGCACAGTCAATCAGTTCAAACAGTCTCTGGCTGGGATTTCTGCTAAGCTCCTCCTTCAGTGTCAATTCCTACTCTGCTTTCCTGTTACAGTAGTTTTATTGATACTCATCTCCTACTGTCAGCAGACCCCAGCCAGATAAAAGAAGCTAACAGGGTACAAACCTTTCCCCTCCATCTGCATTCCCCATGCTATAATCACTGAAGTTTTAGAAAAGTTGCATTTACAGTTTTCTCCTGCCAAAACCTGCAGAGAAAAAAAACTTACCACTGAAATTACCACTGTCTTCTCCACTTGTAAAATGTGTACAGAGATAGTATGAATAATACACTGCTAATCCTCAGCCCTTCCATATCAATCAGCTCCACTCAGAACCACAATGTTCTCTGAAGCTGATACCTACAACTTTCCATTACTGATCCTCACATTTTTAAAACTTCTAGGATAACCTAGAACTGCTTCTGTCTAATTGTGTGAAAGGAAGTTCATGAAACCTGAAATTCACTTTGACTGTGACAACAGAAAAACAGTTCCTAGGAAAACACAGAGCAAACCTAGAGGCTTTTGTGACAAATCTAGAAACAGGTAAGCCAGTTTTGGCCAGCAGCATGTCCATCTTCAGAGCCACGAGGGATTGGCTCTGCTGGACACGGTGGAAGCTTCAAGCAGCTTCTCACGGAAGCCACATGTGTGGCCAAAACCGAGGCCATGCAAAACCAATCCAGTGTCCTGTGTCTGCTGATGGCTACTGAAGGAGTAAGGGGCAGACAGGCAGCAAAACTCTGTGGGAGGTTTGCCTCAGCCAAAGCCCAGTGGAGCAGAGGGCAGGGTCTAGCCAGGAACCACTGGGCACAGCTTTTCACTGTGCAAAGTCCTAAGGCAGGGTGTCCTCTCTGCTCAGGACAGAGCAGGGAGGGCACCACATTGCACCATGTGAACCACGTGGTATCAGAGGCAGCAAGCAGAACAGGTTCGAGGTGTCTGATCTCCTGGGCAGGACTTCTGGAGATGTAAGTCCACAGAGCTCCTTTGAACTCAGTCAATGCTCACTGATAAAAGCATAAGCAGTAGAGCCAATATCCTCTCTCTCAGAGAAGGCTCTGAATACCGCTTTTCCCTCAAGGAAAACCAGTTTTACAAGTATTTACATTCCTAAGTTATTGTGAGAGAGATTTTGTAAACTGTGAACAAAAGCTGATTTACTCAATCACCATGCCCCTATTGACCTTATTGAAATATCCTCCTGGTGAAAATCAATTTTTCATTTTTAAACCAGAATATTTAACTATCATCCACATTGATTTAAACCTGTCTCAAATTGCAGTGATGTTACACTCAGAAAAAATATGAGGCAGAAGTTATCCCTTCTGCAGTCACTGGATGTGGTCTGAGTAGCTCTCTGCAGGCAGGAAGGCACAGAGACCACTTTCCAGTGCACCTAGTTCAAAAAGACTTGTCTTTAACACCTGGTTGAGTTTTTTTATTCAAAGCTATTATGCTTTTAAATGATACACTAAATACTCCAGCATCCCTACTTTCTGCCACATTAAGCAGGAAGTCACTGTGCTGAAACATAGGAAAATAGTGAGAAAGAAATATATAGATCTCCACTTCAGGGGAAAAAAATTAAAAATCTGTGCTGGCATGCATTTTCCTTCTCTTCTTTCAATTAATGATTTTGCATAGTTGGTCACTGCCTTCCTGACTGCATGAGTTCACATCAAAACAGAAAAAAAAAACAACCACCCAAATCTAAAAGGGAAGATTCCTTTGTCCCTTACTAATTTGATGAATATGTAAAATCTACGTGGACCAAGTCAGCCCATTGCATTTCCACACATCTGCAACTTTGTTGGCTTGTCAGCTGAAAACTAGGCAAAAGCTCTCAACCAAGGAGCCAGCTGATGAGTGCCTTGGAGATATTACAGGTGAAAATGAGACCTCTTGTCTTATGCATTTCCAGCTAAATATGCAACATCTTAACTATCATAGGTAACAGGGGAAGAACAACTGGGTCCCCAGGATAAAAACTTCTTTCATATTAGTAAGCATCCAGGAAAGGAGCTGTTTTCTCAGTAAATTATACAGCTATCTCTTGCTACAGAAAGGCTGGCTACTTGTCTAAATACAAGGATATTAAAAGCAGGGATCACAATGTAAAATTTGTATGAGAATAAGCAGAACATATCTGAGGGAGGAGTATATCTATCATCACATAAAAATACTGGAAGTTGGCAAAGCTGCTGCTTTGGTTTCACCACTTTGGAGCTATCATCTGTCAAAAGTCAGTTGAAGGAAAATGATAGTAATTCTTCACATCAAGGTTCCCTGAATTTTCTCACTCTGGACTTTGTAAGAGAACATTCCCACCAAGTTCATGGAACAACAGTAGTATTGGGCATTCCCAACTCTGAAAAAACCAGTGGCTGATTGACATAACCCTTAAGAACGAATGAGACATTCAGGAGAGCTGCTCTTTGCCAGAAAACAGCATCTTTTGGTCACCCTCCAAAACCTAGCAACTGAACTGCCAATTCACTCTTTTACCAGTCCTCTGCCTTACTACATCAGCAATTCCCTCATCTGCCCCACTGAAAGTGGAAAATTAATTTTGAACACACACTTAATAAATCACCATTAAAAACAACTGCTGAACTACTATTTGAGACATCTTTTCCATAGTCCTCTTTAAAAAAAACCAAAAAAACCCCAAAAGTCAAATGTAATAGCTAACCAAAATAATACAGAAGAATCTAAGGATCTTTCACCCATTTCTGTGTGAGTGAATTCACTAACATATTTACTAACTCCCTGTTCTCTAATTTTTGTGTAGTTGAAGACCCAGCCACGAAATAAAAGCATTAATAGCAGCTGTTGTTAACAGACTTTATAGCCACTGAGGGCAAAGAAGTATCAGCAGTCCCCCAAGGAAACTGCTGTTATCACTCAGCCATGGATTTAGAATGAAGTGTTCCAGAATTTCTGCAAAACCATTGGAATTGCCATATTACTTTTTCAACACTGAGCTTTATCGTAATTCCCATGAGACTTCTATGTGCCTGTGTTTAAGAATCCATTAACAGTACAAATGAAATAGGAAAATAAGTATTTTGACAGTAAGAAAGAGTTGTGAAAGACGTGTTCTCCATACAGTCAGCATAGAATCTCCAAGTGAATAGAATCCTTACTCTGATGTCCCTCTCTGCAATGCAGCTCCTCACATTTTTCTGCCTGGGGCTTTCCCCAGATTTCCCAGCTGCACCAGACCAGTGGCTCTCGTGAGACCCAGCATAGGCCAGCTCTGATTTTTTACAATACAACCAAACCCTCATTAATAAAGCCAGTAAAAAGAAAGACACTGCGCACTCTTCAAGTATCCAGCTCTTCAAGGCAGTTCTGTTTTATAAGATTAATATGCAATCTGCTAATTTTATTTTTTTAGGAATCAGTATTTGCTTAAGAACAACAATAGCTCTTCCAAGGCCTCTTAAGTTTATCATACCACAGTGATACTAATCTCTCTTAATGAAAACAAATTACTTCCCACAAAGGATCAGTCTTTTGGGCATGATTCTGATTCTGTTTGCACTGCTTTATTCCAGCAGCTGCAGCTAATGGGGTCTCTACTGATTTACACCCACCATCAGGATAAGCTTCTTTCCATTCACAGCAAGCATGGTGCATGTGGTGTTGCTGGAGCCCAAGTGATTTGGAATACAGCTGAGAGTACTCTCAGAGTCTTTCAGTTTTTTTGAACTCTTATATCATGCTGCTTCTGCTCACATAAGACAGAAAATGAAAGCACAGTGTACTTGTGTAGCGTAGCTAAGCAACAAGGCACAGCAGGGAGACCCAGTTGTCTGGTGCTAATCATGCCCCAGGGATGTGAAGCTCATGAATTAAGGGCCATTTTAACATTTATCATATTTCTCTTCATTTAAAGGTAAAAATAAATTATTTCTATATGCTGCTTTGATCCCTGGAAAATGTCTCCTGACATTAAATCCACTCCATCTGGCTCTCAGAGATTACTGTACCACATACCTGCCACTCAGAGCACTCAGTCCAGAGCACTGGGTGGTCCACATCACCAACCCATTTCAAACATCACAGTCCAGGGTCACCTCCTCGCAGACCTGCTCTCTGTACATCACTTCTGCAAGTCCACGAGTCCTGAGCTAGCCCCAGAGGGCAGCCAGAGAGCTCTGGTGCTGGGCTGTAGGACTGATGGAAGGCTGCCTTCATGCCCACAAGGATTCCAAGTTTAAATGTCTCCAAGCAGTAAATGAAATTAATTAAAATGACAATATGTAATTTATGACAGTCTGCTAAAAAGCTGCATTTCATCTCTGTTGGAGATGGGAGCAGCCCAGAATTCCTGTAACAGGATGCACACTGGCATGTCTCTCCCCCACCAAAGCAGAGCAAACAAAAACATGCACAAAAGAGTGCAATTATATCCTGGGCTCTTTTGGGCTCAGCTCAAATAGTGCCATCCAATCTTCTTATCACAAATGCCAGGACCTCAGGAACTCAAGGAAATGATGGCCTCACTCAGTTCAATGGCAGTATCCACAGAGTAGTGTCACACACACAGTGGCTGCAGGCAACAGCATCAAGCCTGAAACACTCAGTCAGTGTCATTATGCAGCACTTGTACTTAGCCATTCTGTGGACAAACATATCTTTGAAAACTATTTCAGTTTTGACTTTGTCCTGCCTCAAGGCAGGGGCTAAACGAGCTAGTTAACACCTATGTTCACCTACTAGACTGTTTTATGTATTTTGGTTTCTTCAGTCTGTCCTAGTCAGAGCAAGGCATCCCAGTAAGGTGGCATGAAAAAGCACAGAGACAATGCCAGTGCTGTGTGTAAGATCAGTGCTCAAGGTTCTTCAGTGGCTGGACACAAGCTGCAGCAGATGGCAGCTCTGTGGAATGGAAGTGTAATCTTTGAGCTCACATATTAGAGACAGGACTGCCTACTGTTGGGCACAGACCTACACATGCAGCCAAAAGGGTTGTTGCACAAGCAATGCCAGAAGGCAATTATCACAATTAGGTCATCTTTTTGACCCATTTTAAATGGACTAATAGCAGGGGTTATTATCAGCTTGTGTCTTGTTCCAGCAATGATCTAGATCCTCCTGCACACTAAGGATTCAGCACAAGCTGTGCAAACACAGAGATTATTTTTGTCTAATTTGTTGTAGTGCTGAGCTAAGAGAGAGTAACAGGGGACTGCAGGTAAGGAACAACGGCACAATCCCAGGCCCAGGGGTGACCAAGGCTCACAAATCAACAGCAGAGCTGTCTGCAAGGGCTCTTTGTTTTCATGACTGTATAAGGAATGGTAATATCAGCAGTTCATGGCTGCTGCTTCATCTCCTGGCACAATTTCTTATGGCATGTGGAATAAGGCAAGGGAATATAGCAGTGCATAATTATCCTTCTCAAATCTAACACTGCCCTCCCAGGCAAGAGCTGAATCTCAGTGTTGGGAGGTCGGCTTTTTTGTTAGCAGTGGATACTCTGGAAGTGAAAACACCCAGAAGCAGAGAACTAAGCTCATTTCAACCAAGAGGGAAAATGAGCTGCTGCACTTAGAACCTGTTAAAAAAAAAAAAAAAAAAAAGAGAAAAAGAATGCCTTTTCAGATTTCCTAACACCAGGAGGAAATAAGATTTCCACTAGGAGAATGACCCAGGAAAACAGTGACGTTTCCCAGGGGAACTGGGAGAATGGATCCTGTTGTTCCTGCAGTGCCTCATGCCAAAGTAATCACTGAAAGTTTGTCAGCACCATCTTTGCCCTCATCCTTGTGTCACTGCTTCCAGCTCTCTCTCCAGCACACCACAGCTGCTGCTCATCACCACAGGGTGCTCCAAAAAGGGTTAATTCTTTCTGGAGCCTCAGGACACAAAGTTCAGCTTGCTCCTCTCTCATTGCTTCGAACAGGGCTATTAGTGGGCCCTCCTTTAGGCTGATGGTGCAGTGGAACTCACTAATTCATTGACTACCATTAAATCAGACTGAATGGAGGATCAGCCAGTAAATCAAGAGGAAGATCTTGTTAGTGCCCAGGTATGGTCTTTGGTTTTTCAGATTATGCAATTCCACTTCACGGATACACAGATTGCAGAATGTGAATCATTAATATCCAATTTGGAGAAGCTACTGGGATGTAACTGCTGAGTAGGCAAATGAAAATATAAAGCTATCAGCAATACACTAATTTTGTAGTGCTCCACACAGAATGAGGAGCAGTAGTTTATAGATACAAAACTCTCTTGCCTAGAGGGCCAGCCTTGCTTTTGCCTAGATTAATTCCTAAGAAAAGCCTAATACTATTTGGCACTTTTCAGATTAAGGTAATTAGCTTCTTTGGAAGACTGAAGACAGTTTCCTTGTAGTTGCAAGTGAAAAGACAGCCTGAGGAACTGAGGCACCAAATGCATCACTTTGCATTTCTCTTGAGAGCACCATCACTTAAAATGTCACTGCTCACTGTCTCAGATACCATTCATGTTTTGCAAGGTATAGGAAAGACATAACAGGATACACTGAAAAAAATCCTACTCTTACTTTATGAGCCGTTGTTCCTGAATATTATTGGTTGTCTGCCAACATAAGTGCAGTAAAGATTGTTTTTTGGCTGAGATTGATCCAAAACAAACAGGTATCCATGCGTAGTCAGAGAACAACCAGAGATGCTGAGAGAAGCCTTGCTTTGATTACATTTCATGGATCTGTACAAGGGATAGGTCAGGCAATGTCTTACTGAACATGAAAATTAAAGGTTCTCCAAGGAAATATGAACTGAAATGCAATTGGGCTTTTTACTTTTAATATCCTAGTGTTTGCCATCTGTTATTTGATGTCCTGAATTTTTATTTAAGCCCTGTTTGACAAACAGACCTCAATAGAAGAAAAATTAGAAGTTAAAATGAACACAAACTCTAACAGAAGTCTTATCTGAACATCTTCATCTACTTTGATCTTACATAGTGGCTCACAAACCTGAGGTTGTTGTAAAAAAGCATCAAGTGTGATAGTCAACCTTACAAGTAACCTTTGCTCAAAACATTTTCCTGACATTCCAGGAGGAATCATCATCCTGTTTTACTTCTCATCCAAAAACATTGCAGAAGGCAGCTCTTTCCTTCTAAATTTTTACCATGATGCACTTCAAGGATATTTCAGGGGCACCTTTTGTGCATTTACAAGCATCTTCTAAATATAGGTATTTTTCTCAGTCTCTCCAGAGTAGATGCATGGCTTTAACATCCCTTGGTGCACCTGGAGAAGTGGTTCACCTCAATATCTCACACAAATGAGCCTGATATTTTTGTGTTAAGGTTTCTTTGGGACACATTTATTTCTTTCAGTACTTTTTGAGTAAGTTATTTTCTTATGTAAAAGGTGCCTGGAAAGTCTGACACAATATTGGACAAGGTTTGGAGCCAACTTCCCCACTTCTGAGTGCAGCACTGCTCAGCTGAGAACCTACTTTCTTCTAGGTCCTTGTTTCAGGAAAATGTAATTCAGATTAATCTGAAATTAATCCTTGGGTGCTTCATACTTCACTGCAAAGTATGTTCCTCAAGAGAGCTGCCAGGTGATGATTTTCACTTGATATGGGTACATTCCAGCAGAAATGTGCAGCCATCCCAAGGACTGCTTTTCCTTCAGTGTTACCATTAGCCATCACACAGTGAAAGGATAAAGAATCCTGCTTTGGCACATAAGAATTTCAATCTGGAAAAGCCTCAGTAATAGCTATTTAGCAATGGTGTTAATGGCCCCCAAAATACACATCAATACTGAACTGTGGAGCTGGAAGCCCAACAGAAGTCACCAATCCTGTATCACCAGATTAATGCCCCCTCTGAAAGGAACCGTGCATTTTTCTTGCCTCATCTACTGTCTTTTATACTGGCTTAAAAAAATAATAAGCCCACACATTACTTTGAGGCAAAGTATAACTGCAAAGAAATAAGAAAACCAGCTATTACCTTTTTTGTGTGTGCATGAAATGGAATCTAACTTACAAAACCAAGCACGGGAGGTGACCTTGTTTGTCTTACTCATTTCTCCAACTTTGTTTCACTTAAGGAGTATGAAAATCAAATTCTTTTTGCTTGGTAACAAACAACCAACACCAGAAACCCTGTGAGGCTTGTGAGTGTCAGGGGAAATTGATAGTGGACTGAGTGAATTTCCCTAGTGGAATAGCACATCAATGACTCATTCAAATTGTCACCTGAGACCCCTAAAATTCAGCCCAGTGTCAAACATTCTCACTCCCTCTCCTCAAGTAAGCTTGTTTATGGTTAAGTCCTCATTCCCCTTCCATTAACTTCAGTCTGACAGCCCACCAGACAGAATCCAGTTAGTAACAGTAGAGGTCCATCAATACCTCAGACATCACCCTCATTTGGGCTTGCCCTTCTCATGGAAGTCCTGTATTTTACAGAGAAATTACATTGTTTTGTCTTTTCATCGCTATCACTAACACCAGCAGGATATGAGCAAAGTTATATGTGAAAAAAAGAGCAAACAAATGGTGTAGAAAAAAATTAGTGTACAGCATTGGGCCAAGAGATCTCAAATCAGCCCCTGTGCAGAGCAGACTGTTTGCAGATTTAAATCCTATTGCAGTCCATGAAACCAGCTATGGATTTTAGCAGTGTCCTTGTCAGCTTTAGAGGTTCAAGTGAGATCTGTGCTTCCCAGAGCTGCCAGGATTTGAATCAGCAGTGAACACAGACTCCAGCCTCAGAGATTTACATCTCATGGCAAATGAGAGGCAGAGTCTGTTCTCCAGGCTGAGCCCTTGTGCATCCCTCAAGCCCAGTTCTGCCTTCAGGAGGATACTGAGAAACGTGGAAGGAAGCAGAGGCAAAGTGTGAGGCCCAGGAGCTGTGTGAATTACACACACTGAGCTGTGTCTGGCTCGTTCTGGAGCTGCTGAGCTGTGCTGGGAGGAAGTTCTGTGGCCACATCACAGGGCACATCTCATTTTCCTTGGTGATTGGACTTCCCCCTTCTCCACGGTTTGCCATACACTGGAGATCAGTTTCTGCTCCCTGAGGCAGGACACAGACCCTGTCTCTGTGACCATGCCCGTCAGTAAGCAGGTCAGATGAGCTGCATTCATTCCCAGGTGACCATGCCTGCTCAATGACACAACCAGGATCATCATCTTCATAAAAAGCAGCAGACCTTAGTCCAGTCAGGGGAGAAAATTATAACATAAAAACTAAACTCTCTTTTAGGAGTAATCTCAATATTCTGTAATTGCTCAAATCCCCAGAAAAGCTCACCCTACTGCTTTTATTTCCTATTTGTTCACTGTGCATGCCAGCTATAACCAACCACTCACTCACTACTCAATCTACTACCAGTGGTCCAGGAACAAGAGCTACATTTCCCATCTACCTATTTATGCAGTCAAGCAGTTTTTTAATTTTTCTCAGTTATTCCCCTGCACTAGGAACTCAGGGACACTTTTGGTTGTACTCCTGGCCCAAAGGAAGCATCTAGATCATGGAAAGGCATTAGCATGCTTTGAAATTCAGAGTCTTGGAGTCATACATCAACCACAATAAAATTCATTTGGTTTTTAGTTTTCTGCCATGATGACTTCAATGCTCTTTTGACACTCTGATGGAATTGATATTTGTCAGAGTGCTGGCACTGGAGATGGATACAGCCTCCCATGTGAATTGTGGCAAGGAGAATGAAGCTGTGTAGGCAGATACAGGCTTCAAAGTATGTCAAGCACAGTTGGACCAATGTACCTGCAAGTGCACTGGGAGGCCTGAAATCAGCTTCGTCCCCCTTCTGCTGTTGTAGCATTTTAAGATATATCCTTCTGATGAGCTCTGAGGGTAATGCTGCAGGGCACTGCAAACTAATATTCTGTGCTGTTTCTGCAGTCCTTGTAATAAATGATGAATTATCAGTTAGCCCAGGAAGAGCTATTTCAATGGCATTCTCATATCTAGCTGCTGAATCCTAAGCCCAGTGTTACCTTTCCTTTCACCTCTAAAGGCAGATGCAAGAAACACTGTAAGGCTGCTAGTAAACCTCAGATATCTTCATCTTGGTTATTGTGAGATCCCAGGGCTGCACCCCAAGAAGAGCACAATGCAAGACGTGTGTACCATACACATGCACAGCATCTAATCATAGTAGTGCTTCTCTTGTTAATACTTTCTGACCCTGGAGGTTCTTCTCCCTGGGATTCTGCTTGCAAATTCCCTTCCTCCTTACCACTGTCCTCTTATGCGGACAAGAGATGAGAAAACTCCTGCTGTGTTCAGAAAACTAATGATTTCCTGAGTTATCAATCAAAACAGATGGAGACAAAAGTAATCAGCATCATCAGAGTATCTCTATGATACAGCAAGGAGGCATTCTGAACTCTGCCCGAATGAATGGGCCAAGCTAAGAGCTAGCTAGTGCCTGAGAAATACACTAATGTGATGTGACATTTGCTTGAAGCCAAGTCCTTCTGTTAATGAGTTTCTGAGTTCTCACAGCAAAGACACAGCTATTGTTCAGGGTTCAGAAAATCTGCAGATGGCAGGTCAGAATAATAGAAAAAATGACAAGCAACAACAGTGAAGTGCCAGAGGAAAGGAAATCAGAGGAAGTGGAGTATAACTTTCTAGGGGTTTTGCATTCAAAAGATCATAGGAGTGTGTCTCTGCAGACATATCTCAAGCAAGCTGACTCAGTCATCTGGACCAACACTTCACTTCAAACATGTCATCTGTCCCCATGCCTTAGTGCTTAGCTGGATCAAGCAGCACTTTGTAGCAATTCGTTTCTGTGTGCAGCAAGGGGACACTCATGCCCTCCAACATTAGTCATTTAACCAAGCCATCTTTCAACAAGAGCCATCAGTCATTTAGAGAGCATCACCTCAATTTGGGCAGTGCAAAGATCTTCAGGAGTCAGACCCCCAAGGCATCAAGCCAATTAAAATGTTTATTTACCTATTCATTGACTTCCTAAAACACTGTTTTGTTGTCTCAGATTACACAAATTTCACTGTACTATTCTCTCTCTAATGTAGCAGTTTCTCTGTCTCATTCAGGGCACAGCTGCATTCATGCTAATGGATTTAAAAATAAAACAAAACAGCTAAATCAGGTCTGTGTTAGCTTAGTTGATTCAGTAGAAGTGGCTGTCAAAACCACATCATTTCTAGGCTGGCTGTTAAAACTTTAGCAACCCCTGAGCTCCTCTGCTGCCTCTCCCCAGTGCCCACGCTGGCCATGGCTGACTGGGTCACTGTCCCCCAACCTGCAGAGCCTCTCAGGTTCATCCCAAGTGTCTCCTGTGTCAGGAATGGGGAGGGGAGAGCAGAAGTAGTCCTTGCTGACCTCACTCCACTTGCTGCTATCACCAACTGCTGCCTCAGTATAATTTTACAATAGTTTGACAGCTCTTTACCTGTTAAATGTGTAAAATGGATTTTAAAGCCATTTTTGGTATTAATACACACCTTCCCTCTCAACTGTAATTGAAGCATATAACTAAGAAAAGGATTCTTACATACTCTCCAGCATCTCTAGACAGCTCAAGGATGTAGCTAGATACTGTCAAGGTATCTGAAATCCTCTTCCAGCCATGTATAGCCTGTTGCTGAAGAGTTAATTTCTATACTAATTTTTAACTTCTTTCCCCTCTTTGGATTATTTATATGCTTTGATTAGTCCAAGATCACTCCCTCTGATATAGTGACACCATAGAGAGAAAGGAAAAAAAAAGGAGAAAAATATGTGTGCACTTGCAAGTATACAATACACACAAATAAAAGTAAGAAACATTTCCACAAGTAGGCATAGAATTTAGATTCAGATTCAGAGATGAATAGTGGAAAAAGTTTATACTGGATATGTCCTCCTTTAGTCACAACTTGTAACCATCAGGTTAATTTGTGATTTCCAATTCTCTGACTTTTGGAAGGGGTCCAGCAGCCATGCCCCCCACCAAGCATTTTAGACTTGGCTGCCTTGCAGAACATGACAGATGACTCCATTTTGCAGGGCAGTGCTGAGGAAATGTCTTTATAGACCCTGAAACATCTTTAACATTAGGGCTTGCCTTCAGCCAAGCAAGTTAGGGTCTTCCAATTACACATTTCTACCTTTATTATGCTCCTCTCCTGTAATGAAAGAAGGACTAGGAAACACCTTTCACTCTTAAGGAAAACCTGGTTTATATGTTAGGTGGATTAATTAACTTAATTAGTTATTCACACAGCACTTAAAAGACAAAGACATAAGAACTCCAGGAGGTTTGAAATGATGAAGTGCAGTATAAAGGTGAAACCAGTTGCATTCAGTTTAGCACTTGTCAAACACTTCTGTCAAAAATAGATGCTAGAGACACTTGTGCTTATTTTGTCCCACCAAAATAAAGGCTGGCCCAAAGTCATGCTTGACTCACATAGATCCTCATAGGCTGTGTGTCCAAGAGAGAGATGTTTTCCTGTTTACACACTGAGTGTGAGTCCCAAGGTCACGTGAAACGTGCCAGTAGTTGGCTTTCCAGGAGGGTCAAACCACTATTACCATTCACAGCTCAGCCTAATACAAAATGCTGAGCATAATGTAACAATTAAAAGAGTCTAGGAACCACAAAACATCATTAAACCAGAACAAGCATTAAATTCTCAACTTTTTTGCTTTTATTTTTATGTTACTTTTCTTCAGAGTTGAAAAGTGTGGTAGCTCTTTGAAGTCCTAACAGTCATTATTAAAAAATTCTCTGCTCCCTTTTCTAATTGCTTTTTCTGTTCATGAAAAGTCAATTAAAAATCCCATGGATTGTGTTTCCAGCATTTCCAGCTTATCTGGCCAGCCCAGGGAAACTGTTTGGATATTGTGTCACCCTCTTTTATTATTTGCCTACCATCCACTGTTCAAAACAAAAAGTCTAGTAAGCCCTAAAATTCAAAGAAGCAACAAGCATGGCTCAATCAATCTTTTTGTTCTTAGCATTCCACCTATGCTTTTATGAATCATTACATCTTCCACACTTTTAACGTGTAGGCTCATTAATACAGAGCAACCATATCACAAAAGTAATGCTTCTGAAATAAAAGCATTACAACAGGTACTCCCTTTGAGTTTTTTTTTCTAATGTAAAGCTAAAAATTTTGGAGAAGAGAATTCTCACCTCAATACTTTCTGATAGTCCAAACAGAATAATTGTTTTTTAAAGATTTTGTGTAAAACACTAATATCTCCATTTATAATTGATAGAAGAATTCAAACCTGGATGCTTATATAATTCTATCATTTTATTTTTTTTTCTGGGAGATATGTAGTCATGAGAAAAAAAACATCATAAACCAACATTTAAAACCTTGCTTTTATACACAGACAGAACTATTGATTTCATGACTGTTAATTGGTGAAGAAATGTCTTAAGAAGAGGTTAAAGCATTGCTAAAGAACATGTTTATGATGAGGCTCTTCCTTACAGGTGACTGTGAGCACACAAAGAAAGCACATAAAAGCATTTTTCCATCTTGCTCCGCATTTTAATCAGAACCAACTTGATCTAGATAACAAAATGAAATCAATCTCTGTCCAAAGGAATTAATGATCTATGTCTACTATGAAACATTAAAAAAAAAACTTTAAAATGCTTTAAGAGACAAGGCCTAATAAAATAGTTCTTCTGAGCATTTCCTTGGTGAAAAAAATATTCAACATTATCAGCGAACGTAGTGAACAGAAAAAGATATTTTCAAAATGAAACCTATTGAATTTCTGACTTTAGCTTCTTCAAAATGTTATCAATTTCGTTTGAAATAAAATAAACATGACAAAATCACAGAAAGAAATATTATGTTTCAGGATGAATGAGGCTTGGAGGTATTTTTCAATATGAAATATTAAAGCATTTTTCATGTGATTTTCATTTGAAAAAAATGCATCCATTATTCAAAAAGATACACAATGAATGTTCTCAGACTCCTGTAGCCTCAAGTAAACTTCAACACTCCCAGAGTACAAGTAAATAAATAAATGAAACACGACTGAAAAGAGAAGCCGGACAATTCCTTTCCCACCAAAACAAACAGAAAAGTATAAAACATTTTTAGGCTGCAGGAAGCAAATAGGGACTATCTCTGCTCTCAGATGTAATTGAATTGTAGTGGAACAAGGGGAGGCAAACTTTCCTTTACACACTTAAAATAATAAATTTCTTTATAAAGGAGAGTTTTCACATTGTTTTCAGTATTAAAAGTGATGTTTCAAGAGAAGACTAAGAAGCAGCACAACCACACACACACTGGCTTTCATACCTTCTACAGCACTGAAGCAACTTCACATCTTTTGGGAAGACAGGTTCTGGTGGTTTAGGCTCTCTGCTGAAAAGAGCTTTTCCACAAGGGCCTCTCAGGATGAATGCTCTACATGAAGTAAAGGGGAGGCTGGAGCCCCAGTCCTACAAAGGGGAGGCAGGTTTTACTGCAGGTGACACCTCTTGAAGGAAGTCAGGCTTCCCAGGTGCTCTCTGACCTGCTCATTTGAGCACAGGCGAGTTCCTTTGATTAAAACAAGGACAATTAAAATGCCCACTTAGGATATGGCCCAATTCCTCCTCCACCCAGATCTGGTGCCAGGGCCTGGGCATCTGCTGCCTCTCAGCAGCTCTGCAACGCTGGTGTCAAAACTGAGATGCTGGTGTGAAGAGGCAAGAATGTGATAATCAATTTGAATTACTGCCTAGAGCTTGTAATTTCTACTCCTGATCTTGCAGAGAAATCCATGATGTTGGCCTTCACACCTTAAGGAGAGTGTGTTGCAGTAGGGGCAAAGTAATTTTCAGTAGGGACTGCACTGACAAAAATTTGCAAGCCAGCCTGTTCTCTCTGAGTTGTACATTTTATTATCTTCTTGCTGTTGTTGCTGTACTCCCACAGACAATCCAGAAAATAACGGGGGAATTTCCTCCTGCCTCTGCTACATTTGGGGCTCATGTGTGCTGGAGACATCAGCTGTTAGCTGAGGCTGCCTAATTTTGTGTGCATAATGACCTTACAGCAGAGGGATGGGATCCACTCAGAATTCCTTGTAGTGCTCTTACAGATTTCATTTGCTTGTAAATTCAGGCAAGCAGTGGATGTGCTAGATGCCAAAGTGCTCTGTGCCACTGTGGATCTGTGCTACAATAAACAGCAGAGGTGTCCATTTCTGCCGGCCCAGGCTCACTTGAAAGAGAGAAATCAAGTGTGGGTTTGCCATTATCTCCCCCAGCTCTCCCCACAGTCATTAAACAAATGAGACTTTTAGCCACAAAATAGACACAAAACACAGGTGTAGCAGTTTTGCAGTTCCTAAAAAAGCAGTTTTGCAGCCATGCCTTGGAATAGCTTCTCTTGCTTTTGAGCATGGCAGAATAAATAAGCCAGCTGTTTTGATGATGAGTTTTAGTTTCCTACAAAATCCAGTCTGCTAGGCTGGCCAAATCCACTTGTCACCTATCTCTGATGTGCTTTTCCTTCCCTTCATGGCTTTTCCATGTGCAGTTACTTCCCCTGGGTTTGCAAGGTATGGATTCACACAAAAAGTGCACGAATAATGAGTGCGATGCTCTTGGGCACTTCCACCTCTGCTTCCACCAACATCTGTGACTCCACCAACCCCTCCCTTCAGTCTGAAGAACAAAGGGGGAGTTTTCTGCTCCTCCCATGCCAAGGGATGGGCAGAAGAAGGTGGAGGTTTAGCCTTAAAGTGCTGCTCTCCCTCTCAGAGGGGTGAGCAGCCAGTGCAGCAAGCACTGCCCTGCAGCTCTGTGTCCCAAACAGGCTGCTTAGAGCAGACAGACAGGTGGGATGGGTGCCCACAGCTCCTGGAAAACAGGGATCCCTTTTTAGAGCAGCAGATAAATGCCCTCCAGCTCAGCTCAGCTCCCCTCTGTGGAACACAGAGCACTGATGCTGGTACAGACCGGGGCAGTCGCAGCTGGGGCAGGGTGAGGGGTGATGCCTTCACAGAGCTGGGATCTTCTCCCCTGCCCTCTCCAAGCCCTGGGGCACGGCACAAAGCAGCCTGCTCTCTCTGAAAGTGTACAGCAGAGGCAGTGATGTGCTGTGCTAAGAGATGGAGGGTCCCAGATGCCACTTATCCCAGAGCTCAGGGACAGCTAGAAGCTTCAGCAGCTCTCTCTGGGGGAGGTAAGACTTTGCACATTGCTTTTCCCTGTCAGCCACCAAGAGGCAGGAGGAGCTGGAAGGCAGATTTTTCCTACCCATAGAATCATACAGTTTTACTTCCGATCTTGCTCCATTGCCCATGGATCAAGAGCCCTCACACTGATTTCTTGGGGATTTTTAGAAACCAGTCCTATTAGTGTCTTAGGGACACCAAATCCTATGTATTTCTGCTACATTAAGATCTTCAGAGAAGCAACTGTACTTGCTAGTGGTGGTTGCACCTTCAGCTTCCCCATTTTCAGGTAGGAGACCAATTAGCACAGACTTTTGTGCTCTCCAAAATACATGGGTTTCATAGAGCACAGCAGTTTATTCTATTAGATACCAGAACTTCAACCTTTACATTTCAGCCTAGAGGACAGGCTTTATGAAGCCACAACAAAGATACAGGACAGCTCTATTTGTTACTGTACTTGAGATTTGGAGAAAAGAGAGCTTTGTTATAAAATGGCATCCAGAGAAGAACCACAATAGAGCAGGTTCTTGAAGACAGATGCAGAGATAGATAAGGATATATTCATATAAAAGAATCAAATAGATCCTCTTATGAAGTCAGTAAAGATGGTATCTGCCAGAGAAGAACTTGTGCTTTTGTGCTGAGGAGATGAGTAAGGAATTCATAGACCAGGCAAATGAATCCTGCTGTTATGGAAATAGTCTCTTCATGGGTCCCCAGTCAAGGTCCTAAGAGCATCTGCTTTATGTCTCCTGAGCTTAACAAACACATCACAGTGATTGCTGCCTTGCAGGCAGAGCAGCTACAAAACCCAAAGCAAGGGGAGGAGAGCAAAGAAGCAGCAGGAGTGAGACTGGTCCAGAAATGCTTCCCCAGTGGGAGACCCTGAGCAGACAGCCCTGGGTGGTGTGTGCTGTCCTGGGAAAAGATCAGGTGGCCGACAGAGAAAAGGGTTTGTGGGGAGGCTGTGCTGTTTCATACTCTAGAGGATGTGCCAGCCCAGCCTTCCTGGAAAACTACTTCTTTCTGCAGAGAGAATAAAAAACCCCTGTGCAATTTTGAAGTCTTAAAACTCTGACCCTGTCCTAGACATGCCTGGAAAGTTCACAGTACCCAGGTCTTTTTAAACCTCATCTTCTGTATGGAAACAATGATCTGTCTCATGGGTGCCACAAACAACCATGGCTTGTGTGATACAATCCTTTGTCCAACAGAAGCTGGAGGACACAAATAATTTCAGCTAATGAACACCTGCCAAGTTATATCTGGTGGGGTGTTGGCACTAATCTGAACTGCTTTTTCAACCGGTGACCTACAGGTGAAAATCTCTGCATTCCCCTGTGCCGAGCTCTCCATTTGCTCAGATTCAATATTTCATGTTCCCCGTGGTGTTGGTGTTCATGCAATATTTAATGGATGTGTACAGTGCTTTGCAGATCACAGCATATCACCTATTACTGCAGAAATAATGTAAACCATGACCACGTGGAAGATCTAATGCCATGCTTGTAAAATGCATGCTTTTGTTGCATGTTGAAATGAACCCTATGGAATTATAAAACAGCGTGCCTTAGTGCAGACAGGCTAAGCCAGAGTGCAGCAACTCTAATTTGCATTTAGTGTTGTTCACACCTGGGTGCTATGGAGTCACTGCCCCAAAACTGGCAGGTTTTAACTTGGCATTTTGCTTAAATCTTACAAGAAAGGACTTGTAAAAGGGTACAACAATATCCGCTGCTTGCCCACAAGAAAGGGGGTAGCAATGAGAGTTATGCTGTGGTTACATTTTTATCACAAACCAAGGCTGTGGTTGCCATTCAAATTAGTAGGAATTCAGCAAAAATCTCTCCAAAAGCAATTTTATGATGCTGTGATTATTCTTTCATGTTCTTATTCCCTTTGTGATTATGATCATCACTGGCTCCAGGCAGCTGAAAAAGGATTTGTTCAACATTGTCTGTTGGAACCACTTTTGGAGGAAAGGCAAGACTTTGATTACCTTTTTTCATTTTATTGTACTGAAAAACTTGTTCTTCTATGAACAGTTTAGATTTTTGCCCAAACCAATTTTTTTTCCAGCCAGACCTTTCAAACTTTTGCATCAGACCAAACCAAAGTAGTAGATTTATCTAGTGAAATTAAAGTATGAAAGTCTGTTAGTATGTGCAAAAAGATACCCTGAAAAATCCCACTTTTTTTGTCTTTTCCCTATAGAGACCAAAAACCTCCCTCATATACATCCTGGATACCTTTAATTCCTTTCTATGGGGTACTGTGAAAGAAGATAATCCTACTGCTTTCCCTGTAGGTTTGTTTGTGCTTGTTTTGTACTTCCCTGTTTTTGATTAGCCATAAAAATTACGTGTGTTTCTGGAACAAGAAGAATTTGGATTTGCCTTCCAGAAAAGACTATCATCAGGACTACCATTATGACTGTGAAGTCCAGGGGGTAAGGAATGACAAGGACTAAAAGGGAAGATCCTGCTCCTTTACTGTTCATCCCAGTAAATCCACTCTTCATATTCTTCCCCAAACCAACTGAGCAGCTGTAATTGAAATTATTTTTAATTTTCACCTCAGTTCACTTACACCAAAAAGCTGTTCTCATTCTTAAGTACTGACAGGTGCTTGCTTCAGTGAAATAGCACATTGTAGGCAGGAGGGCAACCAGGGCAGAATGAATTGCACCATTTCTCTGATCTGAGGGGACAAAATCCAGCAGGTTTTAACCCTCTATGGGTAACATTTTACTTATTGTGTTCTGTGCAGAGAAAATGTGATGCAACATTAATTTTCCCTGCTGCTTTATCTGTGGGCAGATTCCCATTTTCCAACTGCAAAGCAGCAAACAAAAGAAAAAACAGTGAACATCTAACAAACCCTTGGAGTTAGTTAAAAACTTGGTGGCAGAAAGAAAGGAAGGAATAAAAATCTTCACTTCATCCCCCAAAAAATCCTATGACTGCTGGGAAAAATCCCTCACAGGACAAAAACCCTCTGTCTTGACAGAGTCACAGAAAGAAATTCCCACAGCATGTACCCTATAACAAACCCAGGGTTTATACAGTACAGGAGCATCAATAGCACACTTAGTGAAAATGTGTACATTGCTGCTGCACACAACAGGGACTAATCTACCTCTTGTAATAGCGAGTGCTAAACACAGAGGAAGATTTTGTCACCCAAAGCAACTCTAGGAGGTAATAACACAGCAGAAGTATGAATGCTGATGCAAATCCTAACTATAAAAACCTATTTGCAATCTGCAACAGAGAGTGAAGCACAGAAGAGCTAACAAGGCCATTAAGAGGATGTCATGCTAACCTTCTTCCAGTCTTCTACAAACCTTTCTCAGCCAGCTGTCTCATCTGGCAAGCACTACCAGAATTCAGCTCCTGCTTTCTGTGTGCTGACATGAGATCTTGGTTTCCTGGAAAGGTCTTTCTGAGGATCTGTGAAGCAGGTAAGCACACAGTCCCCCAGGACCTTCCCCCAGGCCTCCCCTGGCCAGCCCTTCACGCAGTGTGGGCAGGATGCTGGGGGGTGTGTGAGGAGCCAGACAGCAGCTCTGCCTGTGACAGAATAAACACCCACAGCTTTGCTGCCAGCAGGGACCACCTGTGCTGGGACTGGCAGCAGGGAGAACAAAACTGCCTTGACAGAGTTTAGGAGTGTGTCAGCTCCCATCCACTGAAGGCCAGTCCAGGGAGATAAACCTTTAATAACTTCTCAGAGAAGCTATGTCCTCAGACAGCAAGGGCCTACAGAAGCATTCCCATAGGATAATGGCTATTTGATGAGTATTAGCAATGATTCCATTTGATGCTAAATAAAACCTAGGCCTCTGAGGACAAACCATGGTCATATAATTGTGGAAAGCGAGATCTCTTTACCCTTGCAGTAAAGGATCATGTAATTAATGCAAGCACAAATTGAAATTTAAATAATTGATAATATTATTACTAAAGAGCTATATATACAATGTCAAGAGGCCTGGAAAATCTGGCAGTAATTGAATTAAGTGTGTCTAAGGAGCAGTGCTAAGCAATCTTCCCACACACATACCCAAAACAAACAATGCCTGGCCCAGAGACACCCCTAGCACAGGAATGGTGTGGGAGAGAACAGAATGATGTTAAATAAGAAATAGGGCCACATAGCCTGAGGTTGTTCATCAGAAGAGCCACAAGCAGCTCAGCCACATGAAGTGAAGGTGGTGGTTTGTGCCATGCAAAGCAGTGGAACTGCTGAGGACTGTCATGAGAGCAAAGAACATTTTATAACATTCAAAGTGGAATGGGAATTTCAGCTGTAGGTTTGAAATGAGCCTAAGAGCACCCTGTCCTTCACTGCAGGGCTTTAATACATGAATAGTCAGGTAGTGCTGACAACTGGCCTACACAGCAACAAGGTGGCATTAATGACTAAATGCTTTGGAGGAAGGGAAAGCACAGCAATGGCCAGAGAGAGATCATCAACACGATGTTGGCTTGATACATCTGGTAATGAGAGGTCAAACAGCAGCTGTCAAAGCAGCAAAATACAACATGCCTCCTGTTGTTTCCAAACCACAGCAGTGCTCACCAAAAGCTAAGAACACTCCCTGACCCACAAAGCTCTTGTGTCTCTCAGAACACTCCTCCCTTGCTCAGGAATTACTTCCCCTGCTTTGTATCCAAGAGTTTCTTTCCTGCTTTGTATCACCAGAAGTCTGAGAGTGAAAGCTTTTCCCCTTGATGCAAGGCTCTTTCCCCGTCTGGCATTCACAAGTGATTACATATGGAATGAAAGCTCTTGGGAGTGGGGAGAGGTACAAAAATTTCTCTTATTGGTGATCATCATGAACAATTTATATGGGAACTTAGAGCAGTGCTGCTCATGCCCAAGCTCCTGTCACTATTAAAAAGAATTACTATTTAATGAGCTTCTGTTTTCTTTAATGGTGTGAGATTAAGGCTGCTTGCCATCAGGTGAATACTAATAGACAATTTTTAAGCAAATGAGGCCCTCATTCCCTTAATTTTAATAAATGATGGAATAAAATATGCTTTCTTATTTTCCACTTTGTTAAGCAGAAGCTTCACTGCAAACTCCTTGCTTCAGCAATTGAATGCATTTGGGCTTACTTTTGTACCTCTCCCTTTAAGGTTTTATTTGGAGAAAAAAAAATTATGATAAAAATTGAAAAGAAACATTCTGGCAAAAAAATTAACTGCGCAGAAAGCTCCTTTCAGTTTAAATATTCTGCTGCAGCGCGTGAACTGAGAGAGAACAAGAGAAATCAGCCTTGCTCAAAGCAAATGTGAGGCTGACAGGTGAAGCTTGGTGGTGTGGCTTGTGAGCAAGTTACTGTGAGAAAAGCTGAAGGGGAGATTTCCAGCACATTAGCTGAACCATGGGAGCTGCCTGTGCCCATGCGTCCTCCTGAGGTGAATGTGTGGCTTGCCCCCAGGTGAAAATGGATCTTGCCATTTCCACCTCACAGAGAGGCACTGGCTTGAAAGGAGCACCTGAAGGCAAATAATGAGGTAAATCAGCAGAAGCTTATGAGGAATTCCTCCCAAGGCCTGTTGAATGCAGAAGGGATGAATAGACTTGTTTAAAAATCAAATGGGTAGACTAATGATTATTCTGAAGCAGGAACTGGACTTTAGGCACTGGATGGGTGCAGAGAGGGTCTCTGAAAGCCACACAGGAATTACAGCCTATTGAACATGGAATCAGGATGCAAAGGGGAATAGAATATACTCAGCTGTTGGACTGGACAAAAAAACTTTGCAGCATCAGTTTGGGGAATAATATATTTGTTAAAAACAAAGAAAATAGCATTGTAGCAAACAAAAATACAAAGAGAAGGGCAGAACTTAGAAGAAAGCATTGCAGCTGTTAGGATGCACACAGTAAGCCATCTCTTTAAGATCTTATAGAATAAATACCTGCAGGTTCTAGAAGTATCCAATATCAAATTATGTCTAATGAAGTTTAAATAAAAGGCAGGACACTGGTATTTTTCCCAGTAAAACAGAGTTCTAAGGAGGGCTTAAAAGACAGCAATTGAGAATTCTCTGTTAGCCATCATCAGCTAGAGCTGCTGGAGGAGCCACCCAACTAGGGATGGTAGATTTTAACTTAGCTGATTGAATCACAGTGGTCAATCTCAATCATCTGCACAGGCACTGTAACTGAAGTTATATTTGTAGAGGAGAAAAAGAGGGAATGAAAGCCAGAACCTGCTGAAAGCTCTGTGAAAGTTTGGATGGGTTAAGCAGAACTTCTGTATTGGGCAAAACCCTAAGCAGACCTGCAATCAGCTCTTAACCATCCTAAGCCTAAATGCCATCTAAGAAAGCAGAATTTGTACAACTGCAGCTGAATTAATTGGGCTGACAGAAAACATATGATGAGATTTTTTTTCAATTTTGTGCGTAATTACAATTCCCTTTAACCCATTTCTTCCTCATAGTTGAGTTATATAATTGTGTTATTCCAAAGTCAAAACATAATAATAATTTATAATCAGCAAAAAGACTCCCTTTTTTTTTTTTTCCCAAATGCAAGTATTCCAGAAACAATTACATTTTGCTTTAAAAGCAGAAACATTCAGTGCTCTGCTTATTATTGGTGCTCAGAGTACCACAATCATATGTTATTCAGGATACTTACTGTCCACATAGGTGCCTGGCAAATTGCTTTGAACATTTTCTAGTGCAATTATGGACAGATTGCTTAAACGTTGAGTTCAGTAAATGGAACAGCATTGTGACATCGTTTGTACTATTTATGAGAAATTATAAACAGCTTTAAATCCCCTCCGTCTAATGGTGTAGACTATGCTGTGATTATCAATAGGTAGCTATATTTTTCCTTTTATAATAAGGCTAAAAGGAACAAACCATGAATGAATAACTAGAGAACAATTACAATTACAATTATTGACATTTTTAATTATACAGCACTGGTTGGTAACTTGCAACCTTTTTAATTACAGGTGTTGCTTTTCTTGTTTCATTCTTCTCTGCATTAGTTCTTTAATTTAGTTGGCTGCTAAACTGCATCTGCTGGCAGGCAGAAGAGGCTGCACAGAGTGGGAAATAGCAGGGGGAATGGACACACAGGTTTTTGTGGGACTGCAAGCTTAAAATCTTAAAACTCTTCCAATAAAGTTCAGAAGCTTTCTCTCAATTTTGCAGATTACAGAAGCCAATAGATCCAACAGAGCTGCAGGACATGGATTTAGCTAGTTGATTTGAACTTGACTTGTGTCCATATGCTTTTCTTCTACTTCAGTACTGCACAAGGACAGCCACCACCATTTAGAAGAATTATCACACTCAGTTCTAATGACCCACATTCTAATTTTCAGAGAGGAACCTATTGACTCAGTTGCAATTCCAGTGGAAGATGTAATAGAAGACCTGCATGACTTTTCTAGTTGATATTTTTTTGTGCACTTGGGATTCATTAATATTTACTAATAGGTCAAAGCCATGTGAATACACAGGGTGTCGTTTCCCCTCAAATTCCATAAGTACTTTGATATGGAAGGCTGCTTTGGTAGTGGTCTGAACGTCTGGCTTAGGTTTTCAAAGAAAATAGCCTTCCACAAACATGATCTGACAGATGCTTACCCTGTTCCCTTCAAGCTGAACTGGAGACTACAGTGGTTGCCTTTATACAAACACAGGAAATGAGAAGTGGAATGGTCGTTCAGTTTTACCACAGATAACAATGAGAGAACCAGTTCAGGAGGAAGAAGCACAGAAGAGCAGAACACTGCTCAGTCTACATCAGTGAACAAGTGCAGTGACACTCCAGCCTCATTTTTACTTACAGCATCCTTCAGATCCAAACCCAGACCCACACAACCTGAGATGCTGGGACAAAGAGTTAATTTGACACTTGACTTTTTTTCCCCTCACAGTTTTGCATTTTGTCTGAAGGTTCAGAGCTTGTCCTACTAGTTTTGCTCAGTGTTTCAGAAAACCTTCAGAATTTCTGCAAGTAAAACTTTCCAGCAGCTTTTGAAGCTTTCCTTAATTTCCAGAGCTGACCCTGCAGGTATTAACTGGCAATTTGGATTAAAATGCCTCATTTAAAGAAATTACTCCATGGATGAATGGTTACCTTGCAGGAAGACAAAAATAAACCGAAGGACTATTGAGCTGGCATATGTTTGTGACCTGCAACAGGAGATCCCTGGGAGTAATTGCAAAAAATAGCAAAAATAAACCTCCTTTGCAAAAGCAGCAGGATGAACAACAATCATATCTGTGGTTTAATTCCAGGTTACATAGGGACCAGAATCTTTCCTCCTTACTGGAGACAGCTGTGAGAGCCTGTGCTCTTATTTTAAATTCACAGACTTCAGGGAGAAGGCCTGATACCCTTTTAACATGAAGATTAAAAGTGAAGCAAAAAAGGAGAAATGTTCAGATGGTTTGATTTTCGTTATTCTAATTCAGTTTCCCCTTTGCATACAAAAGTGAGGTACACAATGAGGGAGTGACAGTAGCCAGACTAGAATGTTTACAACTTAAGTACACAAGGCACACAAAATGGAAAAGGAAATGCTTCATTTCTGTTTTGAAGGATGGTCATATAAGGACTAGGAGATTCAGTGATTTGTTCAGAAAGAGCCTGTGCTATAGAGCAGGAAAATACTCCAGAAATCTCATGCTCATCCACTCTCTTGATGATTAATAATACTATCCTGTTAAAAATTTAAGAATTGCTTTTCAAGGGCACCTGCTCGATGTCCTGGCTTCCATCTATTTTTAACATGCATACGAAAGGAGATGGTTTCAACACTGAAATGAGGATGAAATCCTTCACCAAGAAGGGTTGGTGGGAAGTAATTACAGAGCTATCTTTCATTAGCATTGTCAGATCCAGACTTTCAGGGCTCCTGGGTTGGGGAAACCCCTATAATGTCACTTTGGATCTGCATCTTACCTGCTCTGCTCCCCAAAAGTAGCTTCTAAGCAAGTTTGTTGCTCAGAGATCCTATTCACAGGGAAGGATATCTTGGTATGGCACAACCCATGGGTGTGCCATCAGAAAACTGTGCATGGTCCAACTCTGCTGCAAAATATGTTACAGACAGTTTTGCAACTTTTGCAGCAAATGCTTCTCAGAGCAGTGACTTGGCTGTAGGCACAAACCTCTGTGCCCTCATTAAAAAAAAAAAAATAAAAGAAAGGTACCTTGTTTCTAACACGAATCTCTTTTAAACTACAATTTCCCATGCCTGCTGAAAAGGCACCTACTGGTTCAGTTGGAAGGTCCAGCCAAGTGCAGAAAATGGAAAAAATTTCCCCAGTTTCCCAACACAATTAATCCCTAGTGAATCTTCCTGATAAGCTTTCCTTTTGGCAGGTAATTAAGACCTTTAGCAAATTACTCATGTGTTCAGGTTATAAATGTCATTTATTTTATAAGCCCCTTTTCAAAACTGGCAAATAATTCTGAAGAGATGCCATGGAGAGGGTGGATGGTGAGGACACAGCAGAATAGAAAAAGGCTGACAGCTTCTGAAAGGAAAGTGCAGGGAGTGCTACAGACAGGAAACCAAAGAGAGAGGAGGGAAGGACAGTGAGCCAGGGAAAGAAAAACTGCAGAGCAAGAGAGTGATATAATGGAAGAAACTGGAGAAGAGAGAAAACATGTCATGAAAATGGAGTAAATAATAAGACAACAAGGTTATTCCCAGTAGCCCTGCCCATAGTAGCCGTCAAAACAAAGGGAGTTGCTTCAAGCTCTACAACTTCACATTAGTCTTTCCTGTAGCCATCAGGCCCATTTTAATCACAAGGCCCTATTTCCCTTTTTCCCACCCTCACTTTGACTTTTCCATCAAGTTTTTCGTCCAAGAGATGCTTCTCCAGTTTAGGAGTGCTTCTTTACAGCACTCACAGAGGCCTCAGTCTCACTGCTGGGAGACAAACTGCAGTAAGAAGGAGAGAAAGACAAGAGGGAACTCAAAGGCCAATAGGTTTTTTTCCATCTATGCATATAATCTGTCTTTTTTTAAATAATGCATTAATCCATTAAAAAGGGATATAAGCAAAAGAAATGCCCTTGCTTTTTTAAAAAGCAGTTTACACAACTAATTTTTTTTTCTCTGAACATTTCATTGCTCTGTTTATGGTTTTTTTACCACCTATAAAACGTAAAGTTTTTTAATAAAATACTTGAGCTCCAGAAAAAGGGTTTTTATCTCCTTAATGAATAAAATGTCTCCAATCCACTTTACAAACTCAAAATAAAGGCTATTTTGAGTATTGTGGGTGTTTGATGATGTTTGCTTTATTAGTCATGTAATACAGCACTGCAATGTTTTTTCACCTTTGATTTTGAAGTAGTCTCCTTGGACCTTAACTGCTTGCTGATGGGTTTGGGATTGCAGTGCTTCTCCCTCTCCTTCCTGCCTGGAGACCTCCACCAAGCTGGAAACTTTGGCAAATGGTTTGAGACCAATGATTTCAGAAGGGAGGTATCATCAAACCCAGAGGCGTGTCTCACTGAGCATTACTGCTGTGCCCAACAGCATCACAGAATATTCTGAGCTGGAAGGGACCACAAGGATCATCGAGTCCAATTCTTTAGTGCTTCAAATGTACAGATCCTGGATGATCCCAAAGCAGGCATGTCCTGAGCTGCAGCTCAGTGCAGCTCCTGGTGGTGACAGCAAGGAACTCGCTGTGGGATCTCTGCACTTGCCAAGGGCTCCTACACCTCTCTGCAGGATGAGCAAATACATTCCTCTTAACTGGCAGCAGTTTGGGTACTGTCTATGGTGCTTCTTACATGTTTGACTTTAAGCTTCCCACTCTGTAAGTCAGAGTCACTATTTGGAAATATTTTTCTTTGAAAAAAGTAAACAGCAAAAAAATCATAATCTCTCATGTAGGTTTGAAAGATAGGCTGGATCCCCATCAACCTTACATATTTTGTTTATTTTTCCCTCAGAAAAGATGTGCTACAAAAATGAAAGATTAGCAATATTCCATGCCAAAGCCATCTACCTGTGCCTTTGGGGAAGGCTGTATTCCAGCAATTTTGCAATGTGCTCTGCACATGCCCACCCCTCACCTGCAGGGCAGCCAGCCCCCAGCTTGCCCCAGAGCTGACCTGTGGGGGATTGCTCAGCTCATGTCCCACTGGGTGAGAAAAGAACCCCGATTTCTGCAGGAGCCAGGATCCAGCTAACAGGGCTCCATCATCATTGCAGCAGGTATTTTGAAAGCCAGCCTGAATCCTTAAAGAAATGTTGACTTCTATCTTGAGGTCAGAAGGAGTCCACTGTAAGTACCACCAAATGAATTATTAATTGCTTATGTTAATGAATTCCAATTCCATCCTGAGCTCTATCAGGATCCCTTAAGATTCTGTATAAAATACTGGTGAGGTGGACATCTGATTTTGGAGACCTAATATATTTATAGAATCAACCGAAGTGAAAATTAACTGTAAAAATATTGTTTCAAGAAGAATTCCATGCTGTGAGATGCAAAAATTGCTATTTGTTTTACTGCCTACAAGGAAGAGGTGCTTCTGTGATACAAACCAAGCAGGAGCAACCTTTTGGTTAACCAGAAATAAGGGAACTGCCAGGAAAACCTAAGCTAAGCACAATGGAGAAAGAGGTTATTTTTTGCCAGTGCCTGTAAAACAAGCCAGGCAGTGAGATATTCTTAAGTTTAGTTTTAGTCTTACCATGCTTTTCATCAAGCTGCCAGAGAAATCTTGAGTGTTTCTTCTCCCTCTTTGATTTACTCCCCTCTGCAGAATCACTGAGTAAACCTCCAGTTTTAGCTGCCTTGGAGACAGAGTCACACGACTGGAAATGGTATATTGCCTCAGAAAGGCAGTGCATCATGAAAGCAAACGTCTCTAATGCCCTGCTGAGGATGTGATTACAGGTTACAAATGTGCAGTGATCCCAGGCCAAAGTGTACTGGCAGATCCTGCCCACAGTGAGCTCTCCCATCTTTCCCTGGAGCTGATCCACAGCTTCAGCAGGGCAGTACCATCCATGCATTTGAAAACAGAACACCATAATCCTTCTCTCATTCTCTTCCTCACAAATTAAAAGTCCCTCAATTTGCTACGCTCAGGTTAGGCACATTTTGTCATGTTTGCTGACAACAATTCCCATCTGCAGGAAACCAAAGGTGAAAGAACAGTTCTGAGTGTGACAGCTGACTGCACTCAGGCCATCTGCATCCTCTTCCTACCATTATTACCCCTTCCTTGCTGGGTGTGAGCTTCATAAAACTCCTTCAGCTTGAGGTTGACACCTGCTAAGTGCTATACAAGCACAGAAATGATTTTATTTGGTCCAGAAAAGAAGCAAGAACATATTGTGCAAGTCAGTGGTAGCTCTCCTGCTTTGTGGAGTCATAGAACACTTCAGTGTTCTGCCTCTGTGCTTTGCAATAAAAAGTCAGATCTTTCAACTAGGGGTGAAATTCAGCTCAGCTAAAGAAGGGCCTCAGGCAGCAGCAGTGCCTCCTGCAAATCATCACCAGAGACTTACTGTGTTTTCAGGTACAGCTCAGGCACTCTTTGCTGATTGTGCAGAATTATTTGCATGCTCTTCAGTGCACCTCTGGCATGTACTAAACAATTATTGCCATTTGCTTAGAGAGACCACAAAGGATCTTCCCTCCACCCGTGAGCTGCCTTAGGGCACACTGATATTCCAAGATGACACACCAGACCTGTGGTCTGACTGCTGTATCTTATGGAAATGACAGATTGCTAATCTGAGGAAAGGGAAGTAGCTTCTCATCTAACAAAAATAATTGACTTCTTTTCTTTCTCTGCAACCTGAGCATCTCACTGTTTGAAAACCCTCATTTTGCAAGAATTCTGTTTCTCTGGCCCCCATTGGTATCTCCTGTGCATGGGCACTCAGGCAACTACTGAAATGTGTTAGCAAACATAGCAAAGATTTCCAGAAAACCATCAGTGTTTTCTTAGAGGTTTAGGAAAGAAGAACCGCCACCTTACCACCAGAGAACTTTCAAAACCATACAGATATTCCTCAGTTAAAAAAAAAAAAAAAGAAATCTAGTAAGAACTGATTTTTTTTTGTTCTCACTAAAAGAAGGCTTGTCATGGCTACTTTTAGGACTCCCAGCATTGTAAACCAACACTAAACTACACGTGCTGCAGGTGTTAGCACCCATCACCCAGAGAGGACTCTCTCACATGCCAGATGACTGTGTTCAACATTAAATGAGACTGTTCTAGAAGTATTCTGGCCATTTTGACCATATGGCTTTGCAACCTGCAATGAAAGCTATCAAACAGTCCATTTGAATAATCCTTAGACATTTACCTACATCTTTAAAAGTATAGCAGAGAAAAGAAAGGTACAATTTACAGTTAAATGGTACTTGCAGAGGATAAACAGTTGGTTTATCACTCTCACAATGGGTGTGATAAACCAACTGTTATTGCTTGATGCTTCTTACCAGAAAAAGAATGGGATAAGAAGAATACCACTTCTTCTAATAAAACAAGTAACCAGCAGTGGATTCATCTGCTTTTACAGTTGCCAAATACCCCACATATAAATCACAAATCTTTCTTAATACAGCAGGGACACATGCAAGTTCATAGTGACCTAATGTCACTATTACTACTACCTACTACAACTATTATTAATAATAATAAACAATTGACATCAATATTAAGATGTATCCTACGGTTTTCACAGTCATTGTCCTGATCTCAGTCCTCTATTCATCAATGGAAACTTTGGTCAAATGCAAGTTTAATTTGGTAGTATTGGAGAAGCATTAATCGTGGGGTTAATGAGGAAGAGCAGAATAAATTGTAGAGTATGTTTTTTAAGACTTAAAGTCATATAAGTAGTAATGATGTGTAGCAACAAATGTTTCAGACTAGATTGTGTCGATTTGGTGATTTACCTCCTTGTCAAGTGGGTTTTTTAAGGTTATTTGAGCTGGAAAGAATCAAGAAACCATTGAAACTCCTATCCTCATTCTGTTCCCACAAACTCATATTTCATATTTTGAAATAAAACCAAAATTGCCTCCTTGGTGTTGATGGGGTAAAAATTCACTTTTGTCTGTAAGATGCAGCAGCACTGCTGTGAAGAAAACAAAACAAACCCAAACCCACTCACATGAACAGATGAGAAATGCAGCCTGACAGAATTTCTGTAGTTTTATATGGGAGGAATTAAAAATAAAGCCATTCCTATAAGAGTCACAGGCATTCATGACCATTAGCTGAGCAGAAAACACCAGGTAGCATTCAAGAAAGAGAGCAGTTTACCTACCACCCCCAGTTCAGTTTAGAGCTACTGCATGGCAAGAGTTTCATTACCTCAGTTCATCACTGAAAGCACAGAAATTTCTCCCAGACATTACCACTGGGGAAGGCATTTAGCTTCCAACCATATTTTGGCACAGTTTGTCATGAAAAATATCAAAGCTGTCCTTTGTAGAGTGGATATTTTATCATTGTGATTGGGCCCAGAATTCCTGGGAAGGAGTAGGAAGGAATGTTGCCCTTCTGTTAGCTCCAGATCTGGAGTGATCTGGACAGATCAAGTGATCTTGTGGTGGTGACAGCCCCACCATCACCAGTGCCATGTCTATTGCTGAAAAGAGCTGTGACTCCTTTCCCTCCTCTCTCTCCCTCCCAGAGATGATTTTTCAGAGCAGGTAGTGATGAGAATAAGGTGAATGAACAGACATTTTATGGGTCATTTGTCATAGTTATGCCAAAGCAAGGAAACATCCATCTGCAGTTAAAGAAAGGTAAGAACTTTGGGAAGAAGCTCTAAAAACTTCTTTCACCTATTTGCTGCATGCATTCTACCTGTCCAGAACTGGACTTAAAAGACATAAATATTCTTGAACTATTTGAAAACTTCTTACCTCCAGGTGATAGATTTATTACTACTAGAGCTAAAATGCCAAAAAAAA